>PVKA01007530.1:0-77361 GCA_004027165.1 Ctenomys sociabilis | reverse complement strand
AAAAAAAAAAAAAAAAAAAAAAAAAAAAAAAAAAAATAGCAATGAATCAATTTCAAAACAGGTAAGTAGGATCATTACAATCATTAATACATTGCATAATGTCTTCATAGTGGTTATTCAGAGGACAAGAAGCAGACATATCTTATCTAAACAATATTAGTATAAACTTTTATTCTCAATGAATTAAGAGAAAATAGCTGTATATCTATCCTAACTCTCCTGTGTATATATTTTTTTCTTTTTTTTCACAACAAACCAGTCTTTTATTTATACTTCTGTGAAGTTAGTAACGAATGACACCAGGTTGCCTAGCAGCTGATAGCTAACCTTATCCAGACAGGAGGCTCATCTCAGGAGTGGGGTAGCTTGTTCACTTTAGGCACTGGGCCAAGACCCACGTACACATATTTGATCAATTTCCAAGCTTCATGGCTCCCAACATATCCCCCTTTTATGTTTCATTTTGTCAGAAATGGGTGTTCTATTGCTGTTAGAAAAGCTGTATTTGGAGAAGTCTTCTAAGGAACTTTTCATACTTGACGCCAGTTCAAATATTGTAGGTGCTTGAATTCAGCAAAATACTCAGTATAGCCCAATAGTCCATAATTGTGGTAGGTAATGAGCAGAACTGGCAATTGTCAGAAGCAGTTGACTTGAGCCTTTTACAGCTCATCATATTAATATGCTTTACTTGTTATACCTCTTGGTTATACTTTTCTGGGGGATGGTTAAGACCAAGTTAAAGCAAGACCTATATAACTAAAAATGTAACTTTTGTATCTGACAAGGTCAGTCAGATCCCCTCAGGATTTACCCTGAAACCATGTACAACAGCTCGCAGATCTTTTGTCAATGTCAGCCATCTGGATGAGTCATGACCATTGCTTGACCAATTTGTTCTCTGTGCAAGCCTGAGAGAATTGTTTCTGTCTGGGTGAGTCTCCTTGGGTACACTATACATCATTGATCACTTTCCTCTGTGAGTCCATAACCTCCTTGATCAGAAAATTTGAGACACCACTAAGTAATAGGAAGTCACAGCAGACATTCTCTTATATCCTGAGTCTTCACTGACCTTGAAATGCTAGGACCAAAATATTGCCTATCCTTGTAGGCCCTCTATTTCTCTAATTTTTGGTGTGCAAACGTTAGTTGTTAATCATCCAGAAGAGAAGCTTAATGATATTATTACCCTGTAACAGAGAGAGTTAAGCTTAACATCGCTATCTGTCTGAATATCAAATACCTTAGACATAATATGGAACTGCTATTTTCCAACAACCATGGATATTCTAAAATTTAAATCCCAATAGAATGTGAAAAAAACAATTACATATTTTTACACAGAAATTTAGAAATCAAATCATATACAACATTGTAGCAGGACAATCCTATGACCTTTTTTCTTGCCTATTTTCTTTTATTACCTTTTTTAAATAAACATTTACTTTAAAGACAGTATAGCGAAATGAATTATTTTAGGTAGTGCTTAGAAGTTAGTTTCTTGGGCTGGGGAGATAGCTCATCAATCTAAGTACCGGTCTTGAAAACACACAGATCCATGTTTGATCCCTGGTACTCCTCCAAGGATCACTACAAGCCTGAGCTGCATAGAGTCCTTGTACCAAATAAATAAATAAAAGATAAAACTGAGTTTCTTACTTTGTGAATTCTTCTGATTCGCTAAAAGATGAATAACAATGAATATATGAGAACTCTATCTCCGAAGTAAAACAAAGAAGTGACTTGAGAATTTAAGTCAATAAGTATTATTTCAGCATTATTGATGCCATTGGTCTGCTCAAATTGTTACTGGAGCTTAAAAGAGGCTGTGTGTGTGTGTGTGTGTGTGTGTGTGTGTGTGTGTGTGTGTGTGTGTGTTCTCTATGTTTTGACCCTCCTATTCACTGGAGCTTGAAATGAATCTGCAGTAAGTTTTGTTATTTGCTCTGACTCAGTGTGAGATAATTGTTATTTAAATAGGACTGAAGGTATGCAGAAGGAGACACTGGGTGAAGTACCCAGGAAACAGAATAGAACAAATAACTCTGCCCTTGAGTTGTTTGCTGTTCTATTATGGGAGACAGAAAAAGCAGACCAAAAGTGAGTCAGTTTTAAGAGGTGAGAACACATTTATAATTTCTCTGATCAGATGTATATCTGTGAGCAATACCATCCAAAGGAGGACTTGGCAATTTGACTTAGCATTATGCATATTGTATCTTTGACTCCTCATTGCCTCCATCTAAATAAACAAAGCAGCACCAACTAAATGATACTCCAGTAGTAGAAAAGAAGTTATATGAATCTCAAGATAACTCACTTAATTACAGACCCAGAGCTATAAAGGGGCCCTGGAGACACACAGACTCAAAATTTATGAAAGATGTGTGCTGCAAGACATGACACTGTGCTAAAGTGGTAACCACCAGAGCCTGGCCTGGTACCAGGTACACAAGTAGATCTGCCTCGGTCCTCTGCAGAGATTGATACGTAGTATGAATTAAAGGAAGGCTTTCACACACACTGTTTCATCTCTCAACCTATAGTGCTGCACAGCACTTCTCCAGGATATCTCCACCACAGGATCAAGGATTTTGTAAACAATGATTTCCATTATAGGTAAGCTAGAGGTTATTGGCCTATAAAAAGTATTAAAATAAATCATTGGTCCAGCTCTTTTTCAGAGCTATCATCATACATTTAATTTTATTAAATTTCTCTTAGTCAATATTGTGCTAAGAAATGAAATAAAACAAAATAAAATCCAAAATTTATGAATTAACCTGTAACAATACCATAGCTATCACAATTTTACAGATAATGAATTAGGTGGAAAAAAATATTTGTATTCTAGTACACAAGCAACTAGGTACAGCATGACTTTCATAGTGCCTATCGTTAGCTTCAATCTTCTTATCTAGCTGTTTCTAAAACACTGTAGTAGATACCAGATGATCATATTCTTCCAAATAAATGAGTAACCATGAATCCGAAATAATGACAGCAAAAATAATGCTAAGCTATGGTTAAGTAGGATTTCAAATCTGCTATGAGACAAAGTCATGAACTAACCAGTGGTGAGGAGGACAAATGTTTTAAATGCAGATAGCTAACACTCATACAGCACTTATTATAAATCAAAAGCAATTTTTCTTTTATGACACTTATAAAAGCCCATCTTATTCCAGGATGATCTTATTTCAAGAGTCTCACTACATTTATTTATTTTTGTATCTATTTATTGGTCTTTTTGAGACAGCTTCTCACTATGTAATTCAGGCTAGCCTTGAGCTCACTTTGTAGTCCACGCTGGTCTGGAACTCACAAGCATACTCCTGCCTCAGCCTTCCAAGTGCTGATATTACAGGCATATGCCACCATGCCCTGCAAGAGTCTCATTGCAATTAAAATGCCTCTTGTAGTTTTCAAATAAGGTCTTATTCTTATAGTTTGCTATAAATATAAGGGTTATTTGTACACATCTTTTACTGAAGGTCAATACAACCCATTAGAAGTCTTAACCTGTGATTTTTCAGTAGGTTGCTACTATCATCATTTTACAGATGGAGTCACTTAGAGCATGGAAAGAAACAGCAGTTGCAGAGCCAGGGAAATAGCTCAGTGGCTTAAGCACCTACCTGGCAAGAACAAGGTCCTGAGTTCAATCCCCAATGAAAGCAAAGGCAGCTTGGTACGGTCACTTAGACAGTTCAGATGAAGGGCAAACTGAACTACAATGTCCAGCCACTATCCTACACAGTGGCAGCTTAGCATTCTGGTGAAAGCACCTGAATTGAGACTCAAATTGTAAAGGAGGCTATCTGCAGCCAGGGGAAAGTATGACTGCAAGCATATTACTTTTGTCTCCTCAACTGGATGGCATCAAAGTTTAAAAATATTCCCATAAATTCTTAGATGGTAGACAGAGCTACCATCAAGAACTGAGGGTCTAGACTTCTTTCTTTGAACCTAGGCTGGCTTGTGCTTGCGACAGACTAATGCATTCAAGTGGCCGTGCTGGCACAGAGCTGTGTGGAGACTGAGTGACATCAAGGAAATGTGTCTCATCAGCTGACAACAGAAGCCTTCACATCCCTTCCAGATCCAGTGCCAGACACGTGAGCAAACAAAACTTCAGATGACTTAGGTTCCCAATTGAAAAGAGTTACTTCCAACTTATGTGTCTTCCCAGAGAGATCAAAATGGTCTAGAGCAGGGACAAATCATGGTGTTTTTTCATGTCAAAATTCTTAATATGTGAAATTTGTGACCACAAAGTGCAGTCCTATGGCACTAAGTTTGAGATAGTTTGCTAAGTAGTTACCAGGTAAATTATGCCATGGAGACCAGCATAGAATAGATACAGTATGGAAAATAAAAGGAAGCTAGATATATATCAGCAGCTACACAGGGGACCAGATATCATACTAGCTGTTTTAAGTAGGAAGATAATTAAAACAGTAAGTTATATGCTTAGAGACCTTTGGGAAAATTAAAGGGAAAAGTGGTCAAGATGTTCAATTCCCAGTACTGGGGGAAAAAAAGGTGAAGATACACAGTGCTAGTTTCTAGAACCCTGGATGAGTAGAAAGGAGGAAGAGTTATGAATGGTGTCTTGTGGCTTCGGCAGGAATCCCCTGCAGTTGGTGTCTGCTGTCTGCACACGTGCACCAGCAGCTGCTACAGAAACACAATGGCTGATTTTCCCCTTTCCCCTTCTAAACCTGCAGTGACTATCAGTCATGGACAAATCTATTCAATACACCAAATCCTAAGTAAGGACAGAGACTAAGTAGGCAAGAATGATCCTGGGATTTGACAATATATTGGCAATGACTGTTGCTGTGAATACCCAGTATCTATACCTAAGCTGATACAGATGTTTAAATTTCAGAACAAGATGGCAACATCCTTCTGCTGAATACGATCCAACTACTCTTCATGCAATGCTTATCTTTTCCTAAGAACAAGCAATCCAAAGTCCTGTCAGTAGTTGTATTCACCTTCAATGATACTCATTTTTCTTGTAGCTAAGGTACATTCCCCCTATGTAATTTAAAGATGAAATTAAGGCACCTAACATCAATGACTTTAATATACTAAAGAAAATAAATTTGGTCAATGGTACTTATACATGTAAAAGCAGAAACATTCATACATAACAGTCAAACATGGTCCTCAATTATATAACTAGCAATTTTGTGCCCTCTTTGCTATTAAAAAATTCTGTTTGTTAATGACTGTTCATTTGGACAAAAATAAAAATGAAACTTTACTTGTTCTTCATAAACAGGATCAAAAGAAAGTGATCCTCTATCTTAACTGTTAGATCAATGACATGAAAAAATCTAGTGGTTAGCAGACATTTATAATTTTCAGTCAAAAGAATAGACATTGTATACCTGGTAGATGCTTTATCTTTTAAGAACTGAAACTTCAATAATGTCAGGTTCAAGCATTAAAAGGATAAATTTTACAAGTACACCACTGACAATAAGAAAAGTCATTTTTTTCTCTGTCCTTTCAGTTCTAAGACCTGTCCTATATATTCTGGCTATGGGAGAATTATAAACTGGTCAGAAGGTGTAAGAATATATTTCAGTGGCTAGGGTAGATTTCCAAATCTGCAATGTGTTGTCAGGCACTTCAGTAATCCTTTCCACCAATCAATCTGTTGAAGTTCTTCTGGGTAACTGAGCAAATGCCAAGGACATGAGCCAGTGAATTCCAATAAGTAAGCTAGTACCTTATTTCTTAAATAAAACACAAATAACATTGTGTGCCAATCACAATAGTGACTTTGCAGTATAGAATAGAGCCACAGGGGTGCCAGGAAGAAGGCTCAGTGGAATAAGCAATTCCCTGACAAGTACAAGTGCCTGAGTTCAATCCCCAGTTCTGCCAAAAAAAAAAAAAAAAAAAAAAAAGATCCATGGACTAGGCTAGCATCAGAAGCTTTGATAAGAGCATCTTTTCTAGGGAAACAAAACTTACCACCCAGATGGTTGACTATCATTCAACCTAAGAAGTCACGTCATGTTGGGTACTCAGCATCGTCTCCCACTATTTCCAGATGTGGGGACTCAGGAGCAGTGAGAAACATGTCTTACAGGCAACGTCCAAGTTCTCAAGGCCTTGTACAAGCTCCATCTTTAATGTTACAGCAACTTGTTTGGTACCATGTTGAGCAAATAGGTTACGCTCATGGAATTTTCCCTGAAACACTTTGGAACTCTACTGTCAATATGATCTTCCCAAATTCTCAATAATCCAAGCAAACCACTGTCTGCTATCCCTGAGTCTTTGTATGGATCATTATTTTGTTCATTTCTCCTTCCAGCCAGGCTGAATGGCTACATGAATTGTATTAAGTTCTGATTGCTGTTGCTCAGAGCCACCTCATAGTCTGCTATGACCGTTTCAACACATCACAGAGCTACATTCAAAGAAATCATTAATAATTTTTCCACCTAGCATCCTAGGTAATTTGTGGATACATTGTGGAAAATAGACCATAGGACAGCTATTGAAAGTATGTGATCCTGGGTGCTGTAATATTAAACCCATACCTTCATTGGATTTTCACAACAAAAGTTTATCACTCTAGAGTTGGATGGTATGAGGGTGAATTTGTGTTTTGCAGTTGTGTGTGTGTGTTTGTGTGTGCATGCACCATGTGGGGCGAATAGACTGTGTTCAATAAAGTTAAATAAAGGGAGAGAACTTTTCTGTCTTATATGACTGACACCTTCACTGATCTCAGAAGTCTCCATGAAAGAAGAGATGCAGATTTCATGATGGTTTTTACAAAGAATTACTGAATTTTTTAGCATATCCCATATGGGATTCTCTAAGGAACTGTGGTACAGTGATTGCAAATTTCTCACATTCCTGTGTGCTCTCCTTTGAAATGTGATTTGGCAGCTCTTTTCATCAAAGTATGGAGTCTTGTTCTCCTATACCTTGAATTATAATCTGGCCATGGAGCTACCTTGGTTGTTGTGACATTACAAGTAACACAAGCAGGAGTTTCAAAAGTGCTCATGCAACCGGGCTTGCTCTTTATTGTTGGGCACCCCATAACCACTGTGGGAAGAGGTCCAGGTTAACCTACCTGAGACCATCAGGGAAGAATCCCAACCTTTTCATTTGGAGCGGGTAAGGTTCAAACATGAGAGTAATATGACATCCCAGTTGATGCTGCTCTCATCCAAATACACATTTATTTTCAGAGGCCTGAATATCTGAGCAGCCTCAAAAAATTGATAAGAATATAGTTTCTGAAAAACCAGGAGGTTTAGATTAGTTTCTATCTACTAAAATCTGATACAGGTTCAGATTTGGAAGAGACATATTACTTCTTCCCAGATTGTGTTATTCAAAATTCAGTCACATGATCCATCCTGACTGCAAAGGAGGCAGTTATGTAATTTAATAATATCAGAAAAGAAAACAAGATTTATACATACCTTGCAAGTTTCTCTACCTATAGAATACCAATTATCTGGTAGATTCTTCCTTATTCGTATGCAACATATATCCCTTCCACAGAATGATACAACTCAAAGTTGCAAATATTGTAGTATCCAAGATCTTTGGGTGGTGTACATGTATTTCTCACCAACCAACTGATATGTACCTTTCTTCCTTACAACAATTTATGTATTTAAAAGTGATATCTTCATCTAGTATCAGAATTTACTATTTAAACATTCATTGCCCAGTGAAGTTGGAGCAAAACTGCCAGGTTATGCTGTTATACTTTGCAGACATCTTTGACAGAGAAAGTGCAGGCGATTGCAGTTACTTCCTGAAGCTCATCTGTACCAGACCAAGTATGAAATAATCATGTATCTTCCCAATTAGTATTAGATGAGGGCAACATGTTGGTTAACTTTACATCAACCACAGTAAGTAGGGCTTTATATGGAGCATCAGTTTGCCAGCACGGAATTAGATACTTTTAATAGACATGTGTGTAAAACAAGGAGGAAACTACCCAAGCAAAATTTACCTGAGGCTTGTGCAGTCTAAAAACATACAATTAATTTTAAACCTAAACATTTCTTATACACACACATGTGTTCCTATTCCTTTGTCAGGGTTCTCTCTTAATGGTTTATATCTTGCGGTTATCAGGCGAAGAAGTCCTACACCCTTAAAGTATTCTTTAACCAAAGACTGAATTTCATAGAATTGTAATATTCAAAAATATGACTCTATAGTGTTTTGCACTATGTGTGGCTTAGAGAAATTGGTTTTTCCAATCTTTCAACTTTTTGTGTTTACCAATACTTATTACAACTTTTCATATCTGTTGGCAAACTATATTTCAGATTTTTCTCAGAGACACATTCTTTTCTTTATTGGTCATGGAAATCAACATTGGCTTGCAAAACTATTAAACATCTAGTATCAGAATTTACTATTTAAACATTCATTGCCCAGTGAAGTTGGAGCAAAACTGCCAGGTTATGATGTTATTCAACTTCTGAATAACCAGGTTCACTTGGAAAAAAAAAAAAAAAAAAAAAAAGAGCTGCGGCTGGGGAGATAGCTCAGTGGAATAAGTGCTTACCTGGAAAGTTCAGGGTCCTGAGTTCAATCCCCAGTACCATAAAAAAAGAAAGAAAATAGCTAATTATACATGAGGAATCTTTATAGACCAGGGCTGGAAGTAGGATATATCACTTCTTCTTTCCACTGAATCCACTGACCAAAATTCAATAATGGAGCCAAAGCCAACAGAAGGAGGATGACATATGAAGTTTATCCATGTGCCCAGGAGGAAAATGAAAGAGGCCCTGAACACAGAGCCTGCCTCAATTTAAAGCCAGGCAATCGGTTCTCTCTCAGTTTTAATACTTATGGACTCTGCAGCTTTCTGGGAATGTTGCTTCATCTGCTAAATAGTAACACAGGGATTTATATCACAAAATTGCTTACTTATGGAGAATTCGAAACTCAAAAAAACAACTAATGAGAAAAGAATAAAATGAAGGTTTTTCAGAGTAGTAGAAAATGGTGGTGGTCATTCTACTTTTTTCTTTGCAATTAAAAAAGGTCTCTTGATGAATTCTGATCAGCAACTTCTTTGACTTTAGAATAAAGCTATTGTGCTAATAAAAATGAGACCATGTCTGTCATCTTGAGGTCCTGCATTATTGTATTTTTATTCACATTTATTTGTTTTTGTTGTACTGGAAAGCTGAACCAAAAGCATTCACACTGAGCTACAAACCCAATCCTTTTTAAAATATTTAATTTTGAGACAGGGTCTCATTATGTCACCGAGTTGCCCAGGCTATGCTTGAACAGTTGTCCTCCAACCAGACTCATGGGAATACAAGCATGTGCCATTATTCCCAGATGATTTTGTGCATGAATCTACACAATGATATGTAGATCAGGGTACTATGGCAGTCCACACTGGACATGGATCACAAACTTGAAGAAAACATATGTTGGGATAAAGAACTGAGATTTACCAGTGAGTTTGTTTACAAAGTCTGGCATCTCCAGCACACTTGACACTGCTCCCCAGAAGATATTCAGCAATGTCTGAGCACAGCTTGAGTTACATCTGATGGGACACTACTGGCATCTAGGGGGCAGAGCTCAGCAGTGACACTGCATATCCCATGTGCGCAGAACAGATCCCACAGCAGAGATGTGCTTGTTAATTGGACCAACGTCCTTGGTGCTAAGGATACAAAGCAACCATAACCTGTCTTGATAATATTTCAGAAATGTTTTCTACAGCACTTCTTAGGAAGCTACTAAAGAAAGGTCTGCCACAAACACCTGCCAACCAGAACCAAGGGGACTCATGAGGAGAGGGGGCTTTTACAGTAATGCTCTGACATCAACAAACAAGCCAGGTTCACACCACTGGGAGCAGAGAAGAGGACAGGATGGAGGGTTGCAGGAATGAGTCACTATGGAGAACTGATATGAGTTCTTAATGAGTATGAATATATTAATAGTTATCTCTGAGTTCTGTGAATAGTGGTAAACATGAACAAAATTATGCGATGAAGAAAGAAGGCTATTATCTGATCAAGCAGAATTGTGTAAGAAACAGAACAAAACATGTTTAAATACGTGGCACAATCCATATTAAAATTATGAAGTACAGTTAAATTTCAGAGTTGTAAAGCAAAGACAGTGAAGGTGACCAAAAAGCATAATAAAACTCTGTTGCCAGGAGTGAAGAAAGGTGCACACGACCATGCGCATATGTGGGGCAGGAATAACAGATGGAAGGTGCCCAATAATTAAGTCCTCCTCTTCTCTCCTAAATAGTCAATGGATATCATGTAAAGTGTAGAAGTCAGGAAATTCTAACACAAGCATATCACTTAGACATTGGAGCGCACAAGCCAATAGAAGCAGCTAAGGTAACTAAAGCCGATTTCTTCTATAGAGGTGGAAATTGGAAGGAGAGTATTCAGGTATAGACACCTACTTTTCATTATAAGCTTAACAATAGTGCTTAATGTTTTAAGCCATGGACAATAATTTTTTGCCAAAAAAAATTGTTTTTACAAAAGTGAGGGCAAATAAATCAATGGTCACGCATTAAAACAATGTAACTCATAGGAAAAGCTATTGTAACTTGTACACTGCTAATGATGGGAGTTAGTACAACAGACATGAAAGACGGATCCCAGCCTCAGTTCCGGTGCTTGTCGTCGTTTGTCTGCACCCCACAGCATGAAGAGACCAAGTCCCAGCCTGCTATTACTCAGTTGCCCGTCATGGATGGAGATGTGCCAGTCACTCAGTGCCCAGCCTGTGGGAGGTCTCACCCTGCGCTCCACATCGCTGGAGGGTCATAGGGTGGCGTGTCTGTCCCCAGAAACTAGTCTGCAAGTTAGGATACTTTCAGGCAAAAAGAGAGAGAGAGAGAGAGAGAGAGAGAGAGAGAGAGAGTCCTAAGTAGGACCTACTTGTAAAAGTTGAAAATCTTGATATAATCTACACAAACAATGTTTAGCCAAAGTTTTCTCATCCCACTTCAAGCCTCCTGTCAAGACTCTACCTTTCCAAAATATGAATCAGTGACCTTTATAAAAAAATTATACCTAATTACCTTTTCTTTATATTATGGTTAGCTCTCATGGTGTCTTTCATTGTCATCTTTAGGGTTGCAAATATACTTTGTTCACACTGCAGTACAGCACAGTGCTTAAAGAGAGAGGCACTGGACAGAGCCTGGGTCTGCTCCAGGACTGTTACTCTTCAGTGGGTGTACAGCATTGAGGAGGCTATGTCTCTCTGATTCACTGTCTATGACTATAAAATGGAGAAAAGAAAAGTACTAAGCTAACAGGAGAGTCAAAAGAGTTAATATAGTACTAGGATGTATTCCTGACACAGAGTAAAGCTATATAATTTATCAGAGAACATTACTAGTATTATATAACACATAGCAATACTATGTTTGCTAGTTCTTGTTCCATTGCTGTTATTATTATTATTATTATTATTATTATTATTATTATTATTATTAGTGTTTGAGCAGTCAAAGGGTACAATAACTTAGATATTTCTTCCTTAGAATGGTTATAGTGGAATAGAACCACATAACACCTGAAGGAATAAGTCGGTTTGTTCTTGCCTCCAATCCTACCCAATGAATTGGGAAAAAATGTCAAAGAAATGCAGCTGGGAAACTCCCTAAGAAAGACAGTTTAATTCTCTATCCTAGTGTTTCTTAATTCAGATCCAGGATATTCTTAGCTCTGAAACTTACAAAGACCCCTCCAAGGAACCTACATGACATTTTGTAGGGCCACCACTCAGACCTCTCAACATTTCAGCAAACCAGGCAGTATAGCATTGGGCCCGCAGCCATGGTGTTGGCTACCGCACATTCTGTAGCTCCCGTGCACTCTACACCTAGCCAGGCTAGCTGCTGACAAGTTAAAATCTGAAATGTTTCCTCCTTAGAAGTCTAAGTATTTTCATTACGCAGTCTTCCTCATGGAACCCATTCCTTTCTATCTGCATAACAATCACTCACTTCTGCAACTAACAATAAATCTTTGCACGTGTTTGCTGAGTGTCTCTCTCTCTGGATGGAAACAGCTTTCCTCTCAGTCTTCTAGTAGTAGAAGACTGATTCAGTTCTGGGCGCCAGATGACAGCGTTTACAAAGAGAGACATTTCTTTCAAATGAAGAAATTACAGTCAGTCTCATGAAAGAGGTGATTTGTGGGTGAGGCTTAAAAACTTCTTAATGTCATAATTTCTTCTACAATAATATTAGGCCAAATATTATTTTCCCTAGACAGGATTAAAATGTGCTAGAGCTTAGCTTTCAATTCATCCCAAGTTATGAGTTCATTCATGCTGAACTGGGATTACTGAAATGTAAACTATTTTATCAGCATTCTTTGAACTACCTAAAGAGCATATTGACAAATGGTTTTTTTTATTTCTTGAGAAAGCAATACAATTTAAAAACACAAAAAGTTTGATTCTACATACGAATGAAGCCATGTAGTGTTTGCCTTTCTAAGTCTGGCTTACTTCAGTTAGCATAATATCCTCTAGGTTTAGTAAAGAGAACTAGAAGGGTACTTTCCAAAGGATAAGGTGCAGAATGGTATTTCAGGGAAGGGATATGAACTTCTAGTTAAACCATGAGATAAATTGCTTCAGGATAACTATGAGACGTGATTGAAATGTGGTGACCATTTAAATAAAAATTAAAAAGTCCCTTTATAGTGAAAGTCGCACTGCCATTAATCTTCTGCAACTGTTCCTTCTTCCTTTGAACACACATCCCATCATTCTTCCCACTTTCTGAAGCATTACTATGTTTTCTTTTTTGTTTTGGCTTTTTCGTGGTACTGGAGATCAAACTCAGGACCTTGTTCTTGCCAGTCTTCTATTATACTGAGCTATCTCCCTGGGCCATGGAAGTTCTCTTTCATGAATGTCTATTCATAGCTTCCTCAATATCTTGAGTTGGTCTAAAATATTTATATCAAATTTTGTCAAAAAAAAGCATGCAGTATACCCTTCCTCACGGAATCTATCACCTTCTGATTTCTGGCTCTTCCACAATGTCAAAATGACTATGAAAATTAGTAAATATTTTAAACTGATTCAGGATACGGGGGTGGCCAAGACAACAAAATTAAAAATTCTTATAAGAGAGGGTTTCTAGAACCACTTCAGAAAGTGCCAAGACCAAGGTCAGTGAGATATCTCAGAGTATAAGCACCTGCTTAGGCAAGCACAGGACCTGGGTTTGATTCCAAAACTCTGGACATGCCATGCTGGCCACAGAAACCGGGCATATTATCACATACCTGTAATCCCAGTACTGGACAGACTGAGGCAAGGGGAATCACTATGGATCCATGCTGCATAGCAAGACAGTGTACCAAATAAATGTATAAATAAATAGGTTTATTTAAGTGTGGTTGGAATAGCTCCTCATTCTGTGTACTCTGAACACATGGAACCAAACTCATTTCCCATGGGAAAATGTAAAAAAGAAATACATTTACTATATCATGCTACTATTACTTCTGACATCCTAACTCTTCAGCAGCACATTGATATTACTTTCGTAATACAATTGTCAGAATCCTCTGATACTAATCTGTTGCAAGGCGTCTCTGATTTGCATTGTAAACCTGAATCTCTTCATGCTATTCAATGGATTCATGGGCGGAAGGCAATAATTTGTTTATGTTGTCTCTGTACTGTTTGGATAGCTTGCCTCGCTGGGTGATGAGGATGAGTCCACCAACAAGTCATAAGCCAACAATCTGCTGTCTGTGCTCTGATGCTTCATAAAATGCAGCAAAAACAACAAGAAAAAGAGAAATGTAGAGATAAAAGCAAAATGCTTGCTGACCTGAGGGAGCATAGAGCAAAGAACAGGGCCTAAGGAAGAATATTTATTGTCCTTTGTAATTCTGGAAAGCTGGTAAACAAGGTCACGGATGACAAATTTCTGGAGGCACCTTTTGATCCTTCACCTAGAATGTTACTGACTGGTGTTGTGTGAACTTAGAGCTTGGTGAATGCTGGAAGGCAATGTTAGCAGTAGTTTGTTTTCACAAAGTTGCTTATGCACATTCCTTAGCCTGCTTCTAGCTCTCAATAAATGAGAAATTTTGGTGGCTTGAGACTCACTCAGAGTGGGACAAACCTCCCGAGCCCTCCATAGTTGTATGAATCCAGTCTTCTCATTGCTCCTTTCAGCTCTGACTGATTCAATACTGCACTGTACACAACGTCAGATGTTATTGCAGGATGAGGCACTGTAGAAAGAAAAACTGTAAAGTAAAATCATCCATGGCCCATTTCATTTAGCAATGAAGTAACATCAAATTTGTGTTACAGGACAGACTCTGTATATTAAGAGCCGAGTCTCACAAAACTGCCATTACCTTCAAAGCCAGAGTACCCCTATTTCTTCTCAACCAATTACAGATTCTGAGATTCTCTGTACAACCCTTTCAAATCCAATAAATCATATTGGTAACTCACAGGATGCAGAAACTTACTGACCCACTTATTTTAAATACACAACTTTGGGACTTGCTGGTTAGCTCAGTTGTTATGCTCCTGCCTGGACAAACCCAGTCAGGCTCAAGGGACCACAGTTCAGTTCCCAGATCCACAAGCCACACCACATCTGCCATTAAAGCAGCCTAAGCTAGACCAAAAGAAATCCTTGTGAACTTTTGGCTGGCCAAGTAGTTCAGTGGATTAAAGTGCCTACAAGCATACCAGGGGCTGAGGGTTTGATCCCTGGGTCTGCTATTCCCACCCTGCCCCTAGGGCACGATGAGACTGTGAATGGGCCTGAGTGTGGTTGTGCATGCCTATAATCCCAGCTCTTGGGAGGTTGTAAACAGGCATATCACCAAGAGTCTGATCTACTAGTGAGACCCTGAACACCCTGTAGACTCTTCCCTAAAATTAAAAAAAAACGCACAACTTAGGAAAAGTCACATGGATAGATATGTAAGACAGGAGAGTGTGAGTGTGTGTGCAGAGTTTCACAATGCTCTGGACTTTAAGATTGTCACCTGTGTAGAAGCATTCCATATCCCATCAGTTAGGTTATATGCAGTTTTGGTTTTAGTTATTCAGGGGTTTTTTGTTTGTTTGTTTGTTTGTTTGGTGGAAGCAGGGATGGAACTCATGCCTTTGCACTTGTCAGGGAAGCGTTTATTTCACTGAGCCATCTCCCTAGCCCCTAGTTATACAGTTTTATACAGTTTCCTTTAGTAGGGATGATTGATTAATCTAATGATTGGTCATCACTGCTCAGTTACCAGACCATCATCCTTGGGGTCACAGTGGGGTCCAAGTTCTAACCCTCTCAACATGGCTTGGTTTTTCTGTGACACCAGCCCAGCTGAAGCTACCTCAGGATCCCCAAATACAAACCATCTCATTAGCACGTGAAACATACTCATCACTTGAGATTTCAAGGAGTGGGGAGCTATGGGCCAGGAACTAGAGAGTGCATACAATTTATTTTTTACATTGGACCATAGGTAGGGTCTCTGAGATGAGAAATATTGGTCCTGAGAAAGAATGGGCTTGTGACAATCTCCAAATGCAGAGAAGCCAGTGAAGATGGTCATTACTCAGCTACATAGACCTGTGTAATACTTCTGATCCTTTTATACTAATCCATATATTCCTGGTTGTACATTGAAGGGTTTTAAGCCCAACGGGTAAGAGAGAAACAATAAACTCAGAAAAGGAAGCTGCCAACCACACTCCACTTGCCCCACAAGGATGCAGGATTTGAAGCACTGGCAGGCTGATAGAAGGCTTGTCTGCTCAAATCTGAGTTCTGGCTCATACACTGATGAAAATATTTTAATTACTAAAATAAAACAGTATTTAGACCTCAAAAATGAATAATCTTTGGTACAAAATGTTCATTCTGAGTTAGAATAGATCCTTAGACAAGTATGAAGAAGCAATGAGTGAAAAGAATAAAGCTGTTTCATTAGAACGTTAAAACATGGAAAATTTACATAACCAGTAAGTGGTTGAACTGTACTTCTTTCCTGTGGTTCTATATGTTAAAGCATGAGGGGACCAAGATTGGTTTATAATATTTCTCATCTCTCAGTTCATCCAGTGATAAACTCTACTATATAGTAATTTTCTTTCTTAACAGTAGAAATTTTAAGGAAAAAGTCCTCCCAAATCATTTCTGGAGGCAAGTATAATACTCATTCCAAAACCAGGGAAAGACACAAGCAAAAAGGAGAACTACAGGTCAATCTCCCTCATGAACATAGATGCAAAAATACTCAACAAAATCCTGGCAAATAGAATACAGCAAATCAACAAGAAGATCATACACCATGACCAGGTAGGATTCATCCCAGGGATGCAAGGATGGCTCTATATTCAAAAATCTATAAATGTAATACACTATATTAATAGACTGAAATCTAAAAACCACATGATCATCTCAACTGATGCAGAGAAAGTCTTTGACAAAGTCCAACACTCATTCATGTTCAAGGTCCTACAGAAAATTGGAATAGATGGACTCTATCTTAACTTGATAAAAGCCATCTATGACAACCCAATAGCTCATATAATCCTAAATGGGGAAAAACTGAAATCTTTTACTCTTAAATCAGGTACAAGACAAGGATGTCCTCTATCACCCCTCCTATTAAATATAGTCTTGGAATCCTTAGCAACAGCCATTAGAAAAGAAGGAGAAATAAAGGAAATAAGAATAGGAAAAGAAGAAGTTAAATTATCACTATTTGCAGACGACATGATACTTTACTTGGAAGACCACAAAAATTCCACCAAGAAACTACTAGAACTCATACGCAAATTCAGTAGCATAGCAGGATACAAAATCAATACGCAAAAGTCAATAGCATTCCTCTACACAGATAACAAACACACTGAAAGGGAAACAATAGAAACAATACCTTTTACAATAGCATCGTGGAAAATAAAATATCTTGGGATTCACTTAACCAAGGAAGTCAAAGATCTCTTCATGGAAAATTACAACACCCTAAGAAAAGAGATTATAGAGGATTTCAGAAAATGGAAAGATATTCCATGCTCCTGGATAGGAAGAACCAACATCGTGAAGATGGCCATAATCCAAAAATTGCTGTACGGATTTAATGCAATCCCTATCAAACGGCCACCAACATACCTCCCAGATATAGAGAAATCAATCCTAAAATTTATTTGGAACCACAAACGACCCAGAATAGCAAAGGCAATCTTGGCCTATAAAGACAAGGCAGGAGGCATCACAATTCCTGATTTGAAATTATACCACAAAGCCACTGTGATAAAATCAGCATGGTATTGGCAACAAAATAGACCTGAGGATCAGTGGATTAGATTAGAAGATGCAGAGGCATCTACGAAAACACTCAGCCATCTTATCTTCGACAAAGGGGCTACACAAGCTCACTGGGAGAAAGATAGCCTCTTTAACAAATGGTGCTGGAAAACATGGCTTTCCACATGCCGAAAACTAAAACTTGACCCAGCTCTATCACCATGCACTAAGTTAAAGTCAAAATGGATTAAAGATCTAAACATTAAAACAGAAACACTCAATCTCCTGGAAGAGAAAGTAGGAGGAACTCTTGAATAATTAAGGACATTATTGGCATTGAATTCCATGTAATGCTTCCCTTCAGTCACTAGGAAGTTTGAGGGTTAGAGTTCAGGGCCTTGGGGCTCAGCCCACTTCTTGGAATGGCTGGCAAGTTGAGCAGCTTCCAGGAGTTCAGTGTGGCTATAATTCACTTCTTGATGTCACTCATAATCATCTCCTATAATTTAGTGGCTCGGTTTTTCCACTTTCCCATCCAGGCAAGATACTTCAAAATGAGGAAAATTGTTGCTGTTATAAAATTATTTACCCTTTTTTGTGGTTGTGCACCTTCAGTTCTTAGGAAACTTTGTCAGTTCCCTATTTACTGTACACAGCTTCTCAGTCACCTTTTTCTTGATGAGTCACTCTTCAGCAATGGCCGCTCTCCATGACTGACTGGACGGCTGGAACCTGGATCACCTTGCTTTCAAGTACACTTTTGTACAAAAAAACAATACTTCAGGAATTTAGGCTTTGCTTGCAGAAAATTACAATTCATTCTATGAAGTATAACTCTCTTCTGACAGCTCATCAGTTACTGACTCCATAGGATCCTGGATGGTCTTAATCAACCCTCTTATGAAGAGGCTGCTTTTCCCCTGGAGTTGACCTCTGTGGCCCAGCACTTCTGTTATTCTGGTTTTTTGTTAAATACATTATACACTTTCACTGGCTCCTGGATTGCTAATTAAGAGCACATCCATTTTCTACATATATTTTGAGAATTTTTATTACATGATTATCACTAATTATATAATCAAATAATTTTATTATTATTTATTATGATAATGATTATTATTTGATTATTGTTATCTTTTCTCCAATATCCACATTTTCTCTTATTTAAAATGTAATAACTTGTTGCAGGGTCTTGCTATGCAGCTCAGAATCAGTGATCCTCTTGTCTCAGCCTCCCCATCACTGGGATTACAGGCATGTGCCATTCACACAAACCCGTGACGCCAGGGCTAGCATGCCATGTGGTACCAGAGATTGAGCTCAGGTACTTGCACATGCTAGGCTGATTCTTAGACTGCCAAGCTATCTCCCCATCATCACTATTCTTGTCTTGATGTGTTTACAAATCTGCAAACTACATAATATATGCTTTTCCCTAACCAATAAAATAGAGAGATGAATTTTTCTTGATGAGTAAAAGAGACCACTAGAACACGTGTCACACTATGTGATTTATTATGGATCAAACTAAGGTTTTGCTGGGCATAGTGGTATGCACCTGCAATCCCAGTACTCAGGAGGCTGAGCCAAGAGGAGCACTGCAACTTCCAGGCCAGCAGGTTTCAAGTGGAACTAAATGTATCTGGTTATCTTCAAATGAACAGATCTATAAATGCCATCATGATAGGAATTTTATCTCATTATTCATCACTTTATGCTCAGAATTCATTGCTGTGTTTGATACATAATAATCTCTCCAAAACTATGTATAAATGGATGACTCTTGGAATGAAAGATGAAAAGAATAAATGCAGAGAAAGGGCAGGCAAGAAAGCTCAGTGAACTAAGTGCCTGCTTAGGCAAGCACAGGGACTGAGGTTTGATCCCAGGTACCACATGCAATGCCCCTCCCCACTGCATGCTGAGGAAGTCTCTGAGACCAGATGGGATGGCTCATACCCATAATCACAGTGCTGGAGAAGCTGAAATCAGGTGGATCACTTCAAGTCCAAGCTGTGCAGTGAGACCCTGTATGAAATACATAAACTTAAAATAACTAACTAAATGCAGAGAAAAAAAAACCTTTTATTTTATTCTCTGAAAAAAAAAGGTAATATTTAAATTGAAGAGTGAGATACATCAGTAAGAAAAGGATGCTACTTGCACCAGATATTCATACCCAGCTCAGCACTATGGACATATATTCAAGCTGGATAGAGAAATGAGGCTCAAGTATGGATCAAGAGCTGTTCTTCAGAGAACTTTGTGAAACATGTAAAGATGTGAGGTGTGTTGTTTTATTTTTAATGCCGAAATGACAGAATGGAGAAAAGATGCATTCTCTCTAATCCCACCAGAAACCTACAACCTTTAGCACCATAACTGTATGCAGAAACAGCTCTAGAACAGTTCTTGGAAATTTTGTAACTTGAAGATAAACTAACAAACAGACCTTCAACTCGGGCATTAGGTGAGTCACATTAGGGCCAAAGGAGAAGGAACATAAGACAGTTAGATGTGTTTATGTGTCACCTTCAGGGACTGGCAGAAGGAAACTGAGTGTCAATGTGAAAAGAACTACGATTCTTATATTTTGTAGAAAAAAAAAATAAGTTAGCACAATTCTCTTGATTATTTTTATTACTCTTATTAATAAAATATTTTAATAGCCACCTGATAATTGCTCTCTACTAAGTGTTGAGAATATAGTGTCAGTAGGGCACAGTCTCTGCCCTAAATGATCTTCTTGCAGTATTTACACATAAGAAAACAGGTTTGGGATTTGCATAAGACCTGTGCTGGCAATGGAATACACCTCAGATGAGCAAATACTTCCAAGGCTTTTAGAAACTCAAGTTATTGAAAATTTGAAAATAAGATTCAGAAATCAAGAATTTAAATGATAGTCAAGCCCCTGGCCACTGAGCACATGTCTAAAATCCCCATTTTCCTTAAGCATAGAAGAATCCCCTGGGCAGGACTAATTCCTTAACTTCACTATGTGATCCAGACATTTATGAGACATCACTTCTTCTTTGTTAAAATCCTCAATTCATCCATAGTTGAAGGCTCACCTACAGCCATATATTGAATACAGCAATGACTTTCTTTTTTCCAAAAATAGTTCATTTATTCTATCATAAGCTTAAACTGTAGGGAATAAATTATTGAGCAAGTACATTACAACATTATGATGTGACATGACTTCACTCAGTATAAGTACCATGTGCTAACCGATTGCACAATTGGACCTCCAATGAGTTCATTCAGCATGCAGACATAAACATAAATACATATATTCATAGTGCACACATCTGTGCTGTGTGCTCATGAAGCCATCAGATTCAAACAGTTAAAAATTTTGAGCCAAAATAATGCCTGTGATCAGAGCAGTGAAACTTCTTACCCCCTGCAGTGCTGAAATCTGAGTAAAAGTCTTGCAAACACAGTCCCTTTGGTATCAGATGACATTTTCATCATTCATATTGAGTGTGCAATATCTGTCAAACAGCATGAGTTAAGTATTTCCCCAAGTCACTTATCTGATTGAGAAATTGTTAAGAGTTCTGGTTGATTCCCAAAAGGAACATGTTTCTGCATCAATAATTGATTTGTTCAATCATGAATATTCTGAATAGTGGCAGATAAAACAATGAGTATTCTGAGGCATAGAAAATAATTAAAAGAAGTCTAATATTAGCAAGGGTTCAGAGAAACATCAATGGAAGGGGTCTTACACAATTTTTCTATAATGTCATTAGTTTAGACTAAGCAGTGGAAAAAAATACCATCTACTAAAATATGGGAAATGTAGATATTCTATGATATTGCTGTTTATTTTACCATTTAATAATTCACAGGTCATTGCTGAGCTATGGAGGGGTACCCTACTTAAGACTCAGAAACAAACTCAGAATTATAAAAAGTTACCAAAATTCACCTGTCAAGGTTATTCATGTTCTCATCTATGTAGAATTAAACAGGTAAATAGTAAACAATGTACTTGTCATTGTTTGTACAGTGAACACAAGTACCATTGAGAAAATGGACATAGTGGTTGCAAGTTGGGAAGAGTCTTTCCAGGGATTGAAAGAAGTAATGTAATGGAAGGAATTAAGGGAATGGTGCTTGGGCACAGGCTAAATGTAGTGACATGATTTGTTCTTATTGTTTTCCACTGAGAGCTGGATGATAGCTTTCTTATGATCTTTCATGGAAATTTTGTAATTTCTGAGAAACACAGAAATTTGTGTTTAGGGAAAGTCAAAAGTGTCTTACACTTCAAACGAGTCTTCAAAAGCAGACTCGTGAAAAAACATGGGGAATAAACAGAGTAAGATACGTGGAAAATGTTTACACATTGGAAATGTTATTCAATGTAAAGAGTAGACCTAGGAAAAATGTGGTTGATCTGATTTTTTGTCAGATATCTACAAGAAAATGCTATAGTATGTTGAAACAGAATGTAGAAAATGTTGGTGGTTATTGCTATAAAGATGCTCTCTTTTTCTTTCAGCCAAGTGGAATGTATTTTTCCAGAATTTGTTCTCAGATTGGGTGAACTGACATCTCAGGTGCCTAAAGCTCAGGTTAAACAGCATGAAATTCTTGTGTCATTATTTATTATGAAGGATTTATTTCTAGCTTTGGAGACAAGCAGTCTGCAATTTCTGTGGCATAATTCTGATGGCAGTTTCTCTTCAAGAGCCAGTTTTCAGTAAATATACTGTGCTACAGCAACCCCATCCCTCTAGGTAGATAGGAGCATGTGCCAAGATCAGGCTGACCTCCCTGGACCCACAGCTGCTGCTCTGAAGAAACTTGTTGAGAAGCTGCAGTCTCCATGTGCACATCCAGGACACAGCTCACCCTTTGATAGATGCCAATTTCTGGTTCATCTTGCAACTCACAAACCACCTAACCAACCTAATAAGTCTCAAACATCAATGACCACTCATGTTATAAAAGAACATATTCTCCACTGACAGTCTAAAATACACAGTTAAGTTCACTGATTAAAATCCATATTCAGAGTTGCAATACCAAATGTGGCAATATCAAACAACTAACTTGAATATATAAAAAAGAGTTAGGGCTAAGTTTAGGTGTTAACCTGCTCACATTAGAGCCAAACATCTGCCTAAATTGTGCTTCAAAATACTGTGCAGACCAAATGGAGTGCTCAGAGAAATCGATTTGGCTTCTGTTTACTTATCAGTTCTTATAGCTTCCTGTCTTTGATTTTTATTTTCTTAATATTTGTATTCAATGATACTGATTGATTCTTCTGAACTTAAACTTCTCTCCCCTAAAGTGATCAAGAAAGCCAATTATGTGCCTTCAGAAGGACTGAGATGACAATGTAAATCCCAGTGGAACAAGAGTAAGATACTGGAAAGAAAGCACTGAGCTAAGATTTGGAGGGGGCCTAACTAGATATGTATCTTGAACAATCCAGTTGATCTCATTTTGCTCTCCACTTCCACATCTGCCCAATAGGAAAGTTATTATAGGTCCTGATTTCAGCAAGGAATTTTTGCAGGAGTCATAAAAAGTGATGGCCATATTTTTATTATCATTGTGGTGCTCAACTGGAGAAAGAGGAGGAGGTTATATTTACTGCACAGTCACAATGGCAGCTATGAGACTAAAGTTTAAAGGAGTCTTTTCCTTACCACAGGAGCTGATAAACTACCTTACAATCTTCTCTTTTCTCCAGAAATGTTCCTGTTTCACAGACTCTACACTAATAACAACTGTGGGATGTATTCAGATGCACCCAACTCTCAACTGAATTCTGGCAGAGAAGAAAGTTATATCTTCTTTATTTCTCACACACACATATACATACCCCTCCAAGAATATTACTGGTTTGTTTGCATCACTGTTAGGAAATTTTAAAATGTGTTTGGTTAACAACTATCTCTTTGGATTTTCCAAACATATTGCTTTTCAGACACTTTATTTATAGACTTTGTCTGGATTTTTTCCACCCACTGTGGAATCCTACATTCATGTACACTGGATACATTGTAGCAGATGTTGCCCACTGTTGAGATGTAAGTAGAACAATTTCACCAGATTGAAAAGAATATATTTAATGTATTTTAAGCAGCTATATCTTTGTTTCTAATGTTTTAACATAGGTACATTAAACAAAGAAATGCATATCTATTGTGTAGGAACTAGTATTTAAGATCAATTGAAAGCATGAAAATCTCTATTATCAATGTGGATGGGTAGTGAGATGTTGACCTTGGGTCATACTATGGTCTGTCTGTAAAGGTGTACATCAATCTCATTTGCAACATGCAAATGTAATTTCCAGGAAACTGGTCACAGAGTCATAGATTTAGATGACACTTCACACAATCAATCATTCTTTTTTGTGATGCACAAAAAAGATGTGACTATACCTGATCCATCAAGATTCATTGCTATAATCAACCCAGAGATAATTAATAGCCAGTAGAGTTTCTTATGAGCCAGAGATTGTGCGAGACACTTTCATACAAATGCCTGGTAAACACTAATGGCCCTATTTGTCATACTTTCCTATACCCATACCATTTGGAAGATGACTTCCTACTGACTGGCTTGATCATGTGACTGACTTGAGACAAAGAGACAACAACAAATCCAAGTAAAGGCTTTAAAAATTCCTGTGAGCCTCTCCTTCTGTATTCAGCCCTGCATCCCAGAAAATGAGTTTGTGCTGGCCTCCTTCGGGATGAAGAGCCACATAGAACAAGCTAAATCATTCTAGTACAGGCCTTCCTAGCCTACTCAGCCCCCAGGCAACCCATGGGTTACCTGCAGGCCTCTAAGAAGGCCTAATCAGTGTGACCAAGGCTTTGCCATACTGTGAGAAATAAGGTAACTATTGTTTTGCAGGGTGTCAGGGAAAGGATTTACTTTTCTCAAAGAAAATTCTGTATATTTTTATATTGAATTTAAATCCACAGTTATAATACTGTATTTATAAATGCAAATTAGGGGTCAACACGCTTGCTGTAGAGCAGACAAGGTAACTATATTAAGCTGCTGTGGGCTTTTTTGATGTGGAATGGAAGAGGTAGCTATAAAATCAGCCATAAAGAAGGATAAACGAGACTTTTATAGGTAAATGAATGCAACTTGAGAACATATTCATAAGTAAAATAAGTCAGACCCACAAGTATAAGCATTATATAGTTCCACCATAGTAAGAAGATGAACAAGTAAATAGGACCCAAAATGTACAACAGATAATGTGAGTAGGGAAGTAGCTACTTAAAAAGAAAGGAAAACTGTAATGGAAGAAAAGAGAAAGAAAGGAAGGGAAAAGGGCAAAATATTGTTTGGACAGTATTTCATGCTTCTATCTTGTACCCTGTGTTACTACTCTAAAGATAACAATATGCAATATATTAATTATTGTTACTCTCCTATTACCTTGCTTTGAAATTCTACTTTATTTTCTTCCTTTTTATAATAAAAACACATAAATAAAATAAAAATAAAGTCAGTGCTATTAAAACAGATCAATTTAAATTCTTAAAAACAATGTTTAAAGTTCATAGCATTCATTAACAGAGTACTGTAATGCTTACATTTCTGTGCCATCTTTAATTTGAGCATCAGAGAAGACAGACATCAGTGGTTGCCTTTGATGCGTCCTCTAGAAGCCAGGAGAAGCCTTAGGAGAATCATCAGGAGCCAGGACCTGTGCTTCTCTGCTCTGGACAGGTCCTTTTTGACTTTGTAGCCCTCCTAACTATATTTTCAGTTCTTTTATATTGAATACAGAATGAAAATGCACACAAAATTTTAAAAATGTCAACAATACAAAACGAGGAGCAGCCAAATAGCTCAACAAATTAAAGTGCCTGCAAGCAGGCACAGTGGCCCAGGATTAGATTCCTAGGCCTGCCGTGCTGGTCCTACCCCAGCGGCACCCTGAGACAGCAATTGAGACTGGATATGGTGGCGCTTGCCTGTAATCCCAGCTCATGGGAAGCTGGAAACAGGCAGATCACTGTGCCCAATCTAGTAGTGAGACCCTGAACACCCTGTAGACCCTGCGAAAAAAATATATACAGAAGGAACATAGCTTTTAGAAAGTGAAAGTATGTGCTTATTTCTTTCCTTTAAGTCAAAGGGAAAAAATGCAGTTAAAATTTGATAGATGAAAAAAGAAATTTATGACTTCTGTTTTTCCTTGTTTGGTAGGTATGACTCAATCATCTTACAGAAATAATATATTAACTTTCAGTCTTATCAGACATGTACAAATGTATTTTTCTGCCTTCTCAAAAGCCAAAAATGCCACAGGATTAAATTTTAAATGGCACTATTTACAATAGCTTTAGCAGTACTGCATGTTTCATATATCTTGATGCAAAAATCTTTATAATAAGAAAGTAATTATGTATATCACAAACATTTCATAAGTTTAGCTATATCAATATTTGGTAAAATACTGTTAAACTCACAATGAACTGGAAATAGTCTACATTTTAAATAAGTTATGAGTGGTTCATTATGATATAACAACATAGTTAAATATTATATATTCTTATCTAGTAATAATACTTTTGACTAAGGACAATATATAATAAAAATAATTAAATTTTAAGCATGTACATTATCTCATTAAAAGGAAAATGAATTTGAATGAAATTCCTAGAAAATTTTATATTGAAACACTACATGGACATAAGAGAATTTGAGCATTTTTTCCCCTTATTCATATTGTGTTTAACAACAAATATGGGTTTTTTCTAAGTGGAGCCAATTGCCTAGTGGAGAAAAGATTTAATCTCACAGCACCTCATGAAGAAAAGAACTAGAAATTGCAGCTCACTACGCACTCCATTTTCATTAAGTCCAAAATTACTTATTGACTGTCTTCTGCCTCACATATGCTAGAGAGAAACAGTAGAGAATAAAACAGCTCTTGCCACAGGGAGCCCACATTTCAGGTAGACAGAGAACGCAATCACAAAATGATGCTATGTCAGATGCTAATAGATTCAGGAGAAAAAAGAAGCCACACAAGAGGAGAAGAGAGGGCCAGCCGGACAGCTCAGCGGACTAAAGCACCTGCTTAGGCAGACGCAGGGGTATGGGGCTCTATCCCAGCATGCTGTGCTGGCCCCGCCCCCAGAGTGTGCTGAGATGGTGATTGAGACAGAGCATGATGACACCTGCTTACAATCCCAGCACTTGGGAGGCTGAAAATAGTAGAATCACTACAAGTCTGATCTATATAGTTAGACCCTGTACTACATACATTAAAACGGGTTGGGGGGACCGAAGGCGGGCACCGAGGAGGTGACATTGCAGCAGAGTGACTGAACATGGAGCTGTAGGAAGGAATGAGTAAGGAGCTTTCCTGACAGATGGAGCAGCACATGCAAAGGCACTGAGAGAAGCATGCCCTTCGTTACACAGGATCGACAAAGCCTCTAGACAAAAACAAAAGATGCTTTAGTCCAGCACCAGAATGGAAGGGATGAACATTGCCACATAATCTTTACTGTGACATCTCCTTTAGGATGTTGTGTTCAGTCCCGAGGTCAGTATTGCATTTTAAAGAAAAATCCTGAAGAAATGGAATGAGACTATAAGAAAGTTGAGGGTGCAGACAGTGTGGCAAGGCTTCTACTGAAGATGAGGAAATCCTCTTGCTTAGCTGAGGAAAAGGAAGACCTGATATGACAGGGAAGGCTGCCAGGTATTTCATCATGATTGTACTGTTGGGCTGCAAAGAGCAAAAGAATGGAGATTACAGAGTAGGGTTTAGCTGCATATCAAAAAAACAGATTGTAATGATTGTAGCTCTTTTAAAAGTGAGTATTATAGGGAGTTGTGAGTCCAGGGGCTGGGCAAGGAGTGGACATCACTTGTCATGGGTTGTCACTCTTTTATGGATGATACAGCAGTTAGGCTGCAATGATGCAAGCTGACCAGAGTGCAGAGTCATCCTGAATGGGTACAATTCTGGTGGATGTCATTACTGGACCTTTACCTTGTGCACTTACACAGCAGTGCACAGGAAATAGCACGGGCCACTCTAAGAGAACACCTACATTTGTAGACTCCTTGAACCTCAGGCTAGCACAGGCTTGAGACATTCTGTGGGCAAGGTCGCTTATGGCTACGGGCAGAAGAGAGAGGTAGCAACTTCCCTGCCAGCAGGTGTGCAGTGTGGAAAAAGAGGCATCTGGCTTCTAATGCAGCAGCAGATTGGGTTATTTAATAAGTGCTTAAGTGAGAGAATGATAGTTCTATTTTGATAGGTGTTAATCAAAGCTATTGTCACTGAAGCAGAGTCTTTTGCTGCAATCTGTTCTTTGATAAATGTGCAAAACACACCCTGGGGACATTCTTCTAGTATTAACATTGCCTGGAGTACAAAGTGTGAATTAAAGGTATATGAGCGACTTTTTAAAACTATGTCAACAATCACACGTACACTTTCCAAATTATACTCTTGTTTGATGATTATTTTCAAAACAGTGCAGGCAGCTTATACCCTGAGACATAAGATGCTCTATTTAGCTGTCGCCATATCACAATATGCTCATCATTTATATTATCTGTAGCCCAAGATACATAGTCCTTTGGTAAGTGACTGTGGAGTAAAAAGAATTGAAAAAATTACTGTCAGCTAATACATCACCTCAACAGCACTGTCGTGGCTCAAAATATCTTGAAATTCTGCTTTAGAATTGAGTCAATAAATTTGTGTAAACTTTCTTTAAAGATTTCATGTTATGCTTGGATCTTTTATTTTTAAATAGCCAAAAAAAAAAAAAAAAAAAAAAAAAAAATGGTATCTACAATCTAAAATTAAAAAAAAAAAAAAAATGACTTCAAGATGAAGGTGGCAAGATTCCTTAATTCCTTCCAGAATCGTGGAGCAAACAACATCTGTCCTTGGAATGTATCACACCAGTGTTACCTCTGCTTCAGTCTGCTCTTTTCAGCTCCTGCTTGTGTCATCACCACCTCAAAGTGAGAGGGGAAAACTGCCAGCGACTGACCCCTCTGAAACTCTAATGCAAAATAAGCCTTTCAAGTAGCATTTCTCAGGAGTTTTGTCACTGCTGTACCTTTCTCACTACTTCTAGCTGAGGTTTTAACTGTTTAGCATGAACTCCAGGCCTCCTCATAAATTGGGCCTAAGCTTCAGTCCCATTCTGAGCCATCCTTCCATCCTGCTACCTAATCTCCCACCTTCTCACTCCACAAATTCTAACACAGATTATCCCTTACCCTCTTGCTTCATAAATTGCTCCAGTGCATACTGACTGGCTGTTTCCTACTCCTGAGATCCTGCCTCATCTAATGAGGGTCCGATCATCCATTCAATAACAGTTCAGATGTGATAGCACACTGGTGCCTACACTTTATGTTATTTTAATTGCTTATTTACATGTTGGGCATGTCCCTGGACTAGGAGCTGCTTGGGTGCCTATAGATCCTGTTTCCTTCTCTAAAACTTAGTCCATTTTCTGGAAATACTAGGCTTATTGAATAAATGTGGAGGTTGTTACAAAGAACAAGTTATAGGTCTAATTTCTGCAAAGGCACACTGCAGATCATTAAAAAAAATCTATTTAGCCAGTGGGACTGACTCACGTTTGAAAGGGGGAGGTGTTGATGGTGATGATGTAATTAAGGTAGCGCACATTACTAGTTGGTAAGTTCTAAGATTTAGACTCTCAGGAATGAGACCTACTACATTCCTATATTTCTCCAGAATTTGAAAGGTAATGAGCCAGTAAATAAATGAATGAATGTGCCTTTCCTCTATCATAGCAATATGATCCTAACATACATACCAAGGTAGACAACACCGATGTTTCAGCAAGTGCACACTATACCAAGTACTGCAGGAGGTGAGCTGGCCTTCTGCATCTGGCATGAATAGCTAGTGTACACAGTAAGCACTTAACACATGCTTACTAGATTAGAGCAAATGACAGCCAATATGTTCCTAGAATAAGGAACAGGAAGAAGGCATCTAAGTTTTGAAATAAACATAAAAACTGGAGACTGATTTTAAGACCCAGGGCTGATGAGAATAACTGATAGACATGGCATGAGCAGTAGGGCTGAGTAAGCTTATTTTCTTGGCATTGTGACCAAGGATGCTGGCTGGAGGCAAGAGGGGTGTACACAGACCTCCGCTGTGATCCTTCTGCTATTGAATATTTCTGTTCCAAAAAAAGATCTGGAGATTTCTCTTGTTACTGCTGCTAGAATGTTATGGGGGAGCACTCATTCTTTTTCTCAGTCCACCTGTGTGTGTGTGTGCCAGCACAAATGATCAAGATTTTTAAAAGTCATCATTTTGTGGAAGTAAAAGAAGAGGAATAGTCTATGTAATCATAATTCTTGGACTGAGTAATGCAACAAATTGGCAAAGATAATTGAACTAAAGAATTTCTAAGCATTTTACTCATGATAATAAATTCTACATTTCTAATAGCTACAAACTGAACAGAAAAAGAATGAAAAGTCTAAACTATGTGCTATTCTAAAAAAGAGAGAAATAGACATTGTATTTCAACAACTGCATGAGCCAGGAGTTATCCTCAGTCCTATTAACACTTAATTCCCATTTAATCAGTTAGACCCATGAGGCAAAAGTAGAAAATCAAACTTCTCAAGGTCACATGGTTTTGAGTTGACTACCTTTAAGGTCTGATCAGGGCCTACTACATCATTAAATGACCATCTTGCTTCCACTCTGCAGTGTTGAAACCTAGCACACACATACACGTGCACATGCACACAATACTCATATATGTGCATACACATCTATGTATCAGAAACACAGCTATGTCACAAACATATCTCGGAAAAATCATAAAGTTCATAACGAAAGTCTCACTCAGACAGCATTCTCAAGTTCTTTGCTTTACAAATAGCTCACTTGGATCTTAATGTAGATAATACTGACACTTAATTTACATGATGGCCTAACCAGTTCATCTGACCTTTCCCAAGCATCTGAAGCGATCTAGAAAATTTTATACAGAGAAAGAGAAATATCTGATAGGTAACCAATAAAGACAAAAGAAAAAGGTGCCATCCGACTGCCCATTACAATAATTACACAAAAAATATAATTTCTTATTGAGGAAAGATACTTGGAATCAGCACAGTCAAATAGGCAGAAATAGCCTGAATACAACTAAAAATAATATTTTGTAATTCAAAAAGCAAGCATTTTATAAACTCAGCAAAATGGAGATGTTTTTTGGGTTGGGTACTTGGGCCCAGTACTAAATGATGCTGTTTCCAACGTGACTGTTGTAGCCATCACTTATGATGGAAGGCTACACTTAATCTTGTACAAAGCCAGTGCGCCAGACAACCCATATACTCTCACTTTATGTCGGAAAGAAAGGGAAATTTTTGAATTAACTGTTTAAAATTGCATATGAGTTTGAATAACTCTGTCACTGTTGCTTGGTAGATGGTTGGGTTTCCATGGACTTACGGTGTCAAGAGTCACCTCAACAGGAAGAAAGTAAATAATGAGGGCTGTAATCTCAAGGGAAGCAAATGGCAGCTTCAGGAGAGCAGAAATGCTGTGCTAGAAGTTGTGCCACTGAGAACAGATTGTATGTCTTTCTTCTTTAATTTGTGCATTCATTTTTCTCTGCTCCTCACCTTTTGTCCACCTTGTCACCCTGAGAGTCACATGCACAATGTAAATATGGAGAAATCACAAGAGGGCTGATTTTAGGGGCAAGAAACCAAACTGCCAAGCAGTATCAGGAGCAGCAACCAGATGAAATGTCTCTCTGTGCATTGCGTAACTAAAATATGACTCCAGAAAGAAATTGCTGACTGGTCTGCAGTTCATTATTCATCTTTGAACACAGGTTGGCTTGGTTTTCCCAAAGTGACAGGAAACAATTTTTCTAAAAGATGCACAGTTGAGAATGAGAACATTCTTCCCACTTTCTTTATAGGAGCAAAGAACCTCAAAAAGTACATTTCTTTTCCTCTCCTCCTTCCTGTCCTGAGCTGACCATTTTCCACCCCCAGCACGGCACTATAGATATACGGATCACTTTCTCTATTTTGCCTTTCCTTCTAGGTCCTACAAAAATGACATTTTAGTCCTTTCCTTCCTCGGCCTTTCCCGTCTCCTTTGAAATAAGTAAAAGATGAGATAACATGCAGAAGGATGCGCAGCAGGACCAGAAAGTGACTCATCCAGGCAAATAACCTGTCCCCTGGAAAATCACTGGGCCTTGCCAAATGAGCAGAGACATCCATGCCTAAAACACCGCAGCAAAAATCAGGGCCTTTTCAGGCTCTGGGAACTGAAAAATGTCTCATGTTGTTTTGATCATGGGCTCCAATCTTCCAGCCCCAGAGGTGAACAGATTGTAAAGTCTTGTGAATTCTTTCATATTATTATGCTAGGTTTATTCATATTTATATGTTCACCTCTGTAACAGAATAATATCTAACTTGTCTAAGCATTTTGGAACTCTGTCAGTCAAGCTTTTATCTCTGCTTTCATTCATTCTTTTAACTAATGTTAATTAGGTCTTATTCACTGAACTAGATACCAGCATACTCACAAACGTGTAATAAAAACTAAATCAGACACAACACCTACCTCCCACAACTTCGAGATGAGTAGAGCAAAAAGACAGGCATAAAATAAGAAAGACAGGCAATAGTATCTGAACTCAGTAATTGTAACCAGGAAATACAGAGTTCTTTGATAACACATAACAAAATATTTTAAAGCAAAAGGCACACTGCCAGCCATATCACTCAGTGAAAATATCAACCATTGTAAGAATTGACTAGCCCTAATCAGCACTAATTTCAAGAATGGTGTATATGAAACAGCCATAAAACTTACCAGAGCCAAATAAACTATTTTTCACTCTAAGTTACACATTCTTGCATGATGACAGCGAAGCACAAGGTACAGACAGCAACCAGCTCATATTGAGGTTGTGCCAATATGTCTAGGAAAGATTGCTGCAGAACGATGAAATCAATAAACCATTTGGCATGTTGGAGTATGTTGTGAGGAAATTTGGACAGTTTTGAAACTTCGGAGTTCATTAAGCACAGAAAAAAGATAAATCAACAACTAAAAATAGGAGAAAATTTTACAGAAAAGAAAAATTAATAATGTATAGTATGATTTTCTCTGGAAAGAAATGGAAATATTTACATATTACTTTCATGTGCAAACAAAACTTCAAATTACTTAATGAACCCACTGAATCCTCCAATTTACTATTACTACCTTATTTCATACAAGCCAGAGATGAAGCACATAGGATTTGGTGGTTTGCCTAAGGTCCCATAGCTAGTAAGTGGTAAAGGGCAAATTTTGAAACCAGGAAATTTGTCCCGTACTCCATGATTTGAATTTCCACAGTATAATCTTCTACACAGGGCAGTGCAGTTGCTAAATTCTGATAGAATGAAAATTCTACATTGGTGTGCTGAAGGGCTGGGGGATGGGAAGGCTACAGATAGGCAGTGAGAGACAATAAGAATTAAAATTTCATCCTTTAAACTGAAAAGTGAATAATAGATGCTGCCCAAAATTGGGGGTGGGGGATAAAGTAATTGAACATGCTACTTGGTGCCTTGGATGATAATACCAAAATGATTGGCTGACATAGAAATTATTAGAAAGGATGGAGAAAGAAAGTAGAAGGGTGTAAGAAATTATTGTTTATACCCAATTTTGTAGAGCTACTTGGCTCTTGAAACTCTGGCCAGCACGACAAGCTCGTCCAGCAGAATAGGCCAAGAGAACTACCAGCTTCCAACGGCTTCTCCGAACAGCACCCCTAATAGCCTTCCAGCAGCTTCTCCTGTTCTGCCTTTATGCTGCTGGCAACAACCCTCAGGTGGCCTTCCTGTCTTAGTTACTTTTTCACTGGTTGCTGGGACAAATACCCGACACCCAAAGGAAGGAAAGGTTTATTTAACTCACAGTTTGTGGAGGTTTCAGTTCATACTCCGCTGGCTCCAAGCACAGGACAGCGGTTCATGGCGGCAGAAAACAATGAAGAGCAGAGGCGGAGCAGAGGCGGAGCAGCGGCTGAAGAGTGCATCAGGCCTCTTCCTGCTGCACTGACTGCAAAGACCGCTGCTCCTCCAAAGTAAGATCAAGCTCCTCCGAAGACTGGGACTTCTCCACAGAAGCGGGGTCAGGGCGGTGGGAAGACTTCCTCAATTCCTTTATTTTTTTTTTTTTTTTTTTTTTTTTTTTTTGCGGAACCGGGGATTGAACTCAGGCCCTTGCGCTTACCAGGGAAGCGCTTATTCTACTGAGCCATCTCCGGGCCCCTCAATTCCTTTATATACACTTTTCATGCTGAGTCATTCTGGGTGGCCCATGGCCCTAGGATTGAACCAATCACACTCCAGTGCCGGCCCAATAGCGCCACAGGTTGGGCCCTGCCAGCCTGCAGGGCTGGGCCCCCACGAGGGGAACTGCCGGAGCCAATTTGGCCAAGTTGACAGTGTATCAACTACTACACTCCCCTACCCAGCACCATGCTAGTTTAATACAGCTGGGTTTAATAAGTTGACCACACTGTAACTGGTGCAGTGTGATGGACAGGGCACAGCAGAGTCAGCGTCCAGCCTGGTGCTGCCAGCCTTTTTAACTGTGACCAAGGCCATTTCCCTTTACTCCCCTGGTCTCAGCCTTATCAATCATAAAGGGAGCACTGTAGCAGAAAACCTCTAGATTCATTATAGCATTATTTGTTAAGAGCCAGCGCACACAAAAGAAGAGACAGTCCTCACTAAGGAGGTCAAAGGTGAGTGAGGCGTGGCAAGGTAAGGGAGGGAAGTCACTGCAGCGTGCCCACAACTGATACATCGCCCTTTATCTTCCTTCCTCACCAACCTCTTTCCCTGGCCTCTCCAGGGCCTCCCTCCAAGTAGAAGGCAAAAATTCATTCCCATTATAGTTTTCATTTTATTCTTACATTAAGTACTCTCGCACGTAGTTTTATTTTTCATCACAATCATCTGAGCAAGTTCCTTATTATACATATTCTTGAAATGAGGAAAATGGAGTTCACATAAAATTATTAAACCCAAAATAAACAGACAGGTAGGAGATGGCTCTAACAAAATCATCATTTTGTGTTCATGTCAGCCCAAGAGAAGAAGGGAAGTTCTGCTTGAGAAAAATAGCTCACCCATCCTGGTTACATGGCCTTGGGCCTTCCAAAGTATGGCCTTCAGGTGATTCCACTCTGAGAATTCATGCAGTTTAGCAAGAGAGAAAGCAGGTCTACAGCAAATAGCTTCAAGTAGCTGACACAGAAGCTGCACCAGTCTCTGCTTCCCATTGGTGAATATCAGGATTAAATTATGTGCAGCTTCAAATTCATACATTAAAGTACTAACTTCCAGTACCTCAGGATATAACTATGGTTAGCAAGGATTTTAACTAAGTAATTCAATTAAAATCTGTGTATATGGTATCATGGTTTATATGTAGATATACCAAGCTTCATGTGATCATAGGCTGGACCTTCTGAGGTGAATGGGAGAATTGGGATACACAGCTGATTGTAGTTAGGAGGAAGAGCCTGGTAGGAAGAGGTGCATCAGGTGGGTACCACCCCACAGGTGCTGTCTACCTCCTACACTCCTGCCTTTCATCTCTCTGCTCCAGGCCATAACCCTAACCCTAACCCTAACCTAACCCTATGGCAAGGGCATAAAGGAGCATGCCCTTGCCACACCTCTGTGCCTTGAATTCTTCCCACCTTGGAACTGGCTGATAAGGATTGAACCCTGTACAAACTATGAACCAAAACAAGCCTGTCCTCCTTCAAGTGTGGGTGTTGGATATTTTGCTCTCTCGATGAGAAATAGATCTAATCTGACTGGCCCCCTTTAAAAGGAGATGCGGGCATAGACACACAAAGAGCATGGATCATGTGATAATGCAGGGAGAAAGTGGCTCTCATCAAGCCTGAGAGGCCACAGGACAAATGACCCCTTCCAAAAGCTTGATACTGCACGTCCAGTCTACACAGGGTAGGTGTAACTGTAAGAACATGCGTGTTTTGCTTAAGACTCTCACCGTGTGGTACTTTGTCATTGTAGCATCCCAGGAAACTAACACAGGGAGCACTATGACAGGGCCACTCTTAATGAGCTGGGGAGCAACTGCGTGCGTGTTCAAAAGACAATAGATTTGGTGGCAAACAAGAATCTCCATTATTTTGGTTTACTTTCCATTCTGCAGCTTGAAGTAGAAGAGCAAATTATGCAAACATGAGACTTCTGGTTTAATTTCCAGCATTCATTTTCTCCCATCAACATGTTAGGGAAATGTTGACTTCAGTCTTTAGTCCCTCAGTACAAAATAAATAAATAATTTTAAAAATCAGGAAGAGCTAGTGGAAAATAAAGATATGTATGGGTCTTAAAATCAAAATATGCAGTTGAGTTTCTTTTCCACCCTGAGAATGATATATTTGCTGTAAGATAATGGATTTTGTTAGGCCAACAGTTTCCCCAACTGAGATAGAAAAATCCTAAAAATAAATCTATGCAGAAAGGTAAATTCTCCTGAGTTTCATCAGTTCCCCTCTGAACTGTGCTTTCTCCCTTTATGCCTTGGTTAGACTTCTTTTCAGGTCTTTATTGCCGTTGTGATCTGTGTGACTCTATTTTAAGCCAAGGCAGAATGAACTCTTAAGGTTCTACTCCAGGAAATAAAGAAAGGAAAATGTAATGCCATAGTCAATATTGAACCTGGAATTAGAGAAGCTTTGCAATATTTGGAGTTGGGAAAGGAAAGAGAGGGCATGGAAAACATAAAGGATAATTTCTGAAATAGGTATCAGTGAATCTGAATATGAGTTTGTGTGAATAGTATTCTATGTCTTCATAAACATGAACTGATTATTGTAGACTTCCTTAGGGAGGTGGAAACACTGGGGACCCTTTTCAGTATGACTGCTCTGAGCAGAGTGATTAAATTATGCTGGTGGATTATGTAATACATTGCCCTTCTTGCAGCACTATTGAAAACGTAGTCTCAAACCTCATGCCTACAAGAATCCTGAGAATTAACATACAAGAGGAGGAGAATCAGCCTCTATTTTAGGTGACTAATTGTATTATTATTTAGTAAGCTTTCATAATGTGCTGTACAATGTGCCCTGTCCTACTATAGCTATTGAAGAGGAACTAATTTTTCTCTATAAAACATGGAACTAATAAGGAAAACCACTGATAAATAAATACATGATATCAAGTCAGTTATATACGTTTAATAGAAGCAAAATAAGAAAATACTTGTGGCCCTCATGGGAGATATTTAGGTAGGAAGTCATGAAATACTTTCCTGAGGAGATAATATTCTAGCCAAAAGATGAATGAGATACAGGAAACACTTTACACATTGCAGGGGAGGCAGCAATCCAGGAAGAGTGAGAGGCAGGCACAAAAGCTGTGTGCAAGGGCATCCCAAGCCTGCTCAGATACCACTGAGGCTGTGGCAGGGAAGAATATTAGGAGGGTGTTGATATTGGAAGATGTGATGGGACAAATCATTTAAAGCTTACAAGTATGTTGAAGGATTTCATTTTTAATTTGCTCGGAACTGAAAACCTTTTTAGTCAGGGAGAGATCCAATTGGATTTCTCCTTTAAAATTTGGTTTCCATATAGAGGAGAGAGGAAAGAGGAGCCCGTCACAGGAGTCCACTGACAAGGCCAACTAGGATGAAGGGGACAGCGTGAAGCAGAAAGACAGATTCATGATCAGGTCAAAAGTAATCTCTAAAGGATTGTATAATAGTGGATGAGAAACAGAAGAAGAAAAGCACCACACAGGACTCCAGTATCAGAGCTTGAGCACCTGCATGAACTCTAAGGCCTTCATATAGAAAGAGCCTTGGAGAGGGTGGCCAGGTGAAGTGCTTGAGCCATCAGAAAGAGCAGCAACCACTTAGCTCAGAAAGAGGAAGACTATATTCTCTGTGACAATTGTCTTCACTGTTTCAAAACATTTTACAGCCCAATTATTTTTCTACATCCTAAGCTTCAATATGGCACTGATCCAGTTAATTGTCAGAAATTGGTGGCATTTAATTGAAAAGGAGGAAGTTTTTTTCCAACTGTTTATTACAGTTACATATGAGGAATGACTGCAGTAGTAATCAAAACAAAGCTTGTCCACATCCTTAGTTTTTCACTGAAATGAAGTATCTTTAGTCATAAGTGACTGAACTCATGCTGACTGTTTTTGTGGGTAAAATAAAACATGAGTATGCAGATGCCCTCGCCACTCAGTTTCGTACCTCCCTTGCTCATGTCTGGCTTCACACCCTAATCCTTTCTTTCTTGGGGGAATCTAAAATCTTTTATTAAAAGTTATAGCTACAAAATACACAAATATAAAAACTAATGTGCAACTTTATAAAAAGAAGGAAATAAAACAGGATGCTCAAATTGTTTACCTCAGTAGTTTTAGCTCCCAGTACCCATCAGACTCCTTTTGTGTTGATTTCAATCTCCAGCTTGAGAGCCTGGGCTCTCCCCCGAGAGGAGCACTGACAGAGCCTCTGGACTCATTTTCTGGTACAGAGGCCCAGAGCAGCCTTTAAAAGACCATTTCATTGTGGGACCAGCTGCATAACATTACTCTTGATAGAGTCTAACAATGTAAGAGGATCTGCACTTGATATAAATTTCTATCTTCCCATCCTCTACATTTTACTTCCACACTTTAGCTAATAATGGATGGCATGCTTCAGAGGTCATACCCATAAAATTACTATAAATGCTAAGATCAATATATTACTGGCATAATTTTAAAAACATCATTATCATTTTGCTAAGATTATCTTAATGAAAGCACAAGATGCCATCAAACATCTAGTTTGGAGGAGGGCTTTGTGAGCAAAGATGGTCCACTTCCTGAGTTTTTTCATTGAAATGATGAAGTATCTTTATTCATAAGTGACTGAACTCATGCTGACTTTGTGGGTAAAAAAATAAACCAAAAGAAAAATGTATAGCTGTTGACTGAACCCTTTGACACTGCGTCTACACTACTTCACCAACCTAATTAAGTGTCCTTGAAAATGTAAAATGAACAGTCAAAACCACTTTGAAATTAAAGACTTCAAATTGTGAATCATGAGTCTGATCATAGTAAGATCACTGAGTTGATTTTTTCTTTTACATAAAGCTTCCTTTTCTATGACCCAATTCCAGAGAGCATCCAAGTTTATGATTCACTTTGATTTTATTTAACTCTGGTCATTAAAGGGGCCACAATTTTGCCATTAATCATTGATTATATTCAATCAGCTTTCAAGGTGACTTATGTTTTCTCACTACTTGCTACATTGCGATTTGCCAAACAGGTTTCCTGGCATGAAATGTTAACATTTATCTGCAGGTAAGTGGAGAGTCCGGTTCAAATTATGTTAATAATTTATTGATTACACTTTCTAATATTTTTTCTCTTATAGACCCAGAGTCTACTGACTACCAATATGTTTAGATTTCTCCTTGTTAAGAATGAGAGGCTTTTGTTGCTTTCCATGATGACAGTTATTTCTACAAATGACTCCTAACCTAGTTCCTATCTTTGAGTCATTCTCTGTAAAGAAAAATTTATTTTCTGACTCAGTACAATGTTGTTTCATATCGTGCTTTTCTGTGCTGACAGAGGAAACAGCCTGAAGGGAGGACCCACGTGGCATTCACCTTAACATTTCCTATGCTCTGTGCCTGATTCAGAGTGGATACTTCCTCCCTGTACAGGATTTTTGCACAATTCGTGAGTGAGATTTTATAAATTGAGTCTAGCTTACATTCTCACTTCTTAGGTTTTTCCCACACTGCATTAAATGAGATGGAAAGATAAAAGCAACATATTCCAAAGGGTCAGGGAGGCAACTCAGCAGCATAAGCGCCTGCATGGCAAGTGCATGGTTGTGAGTTTGAATCCCCATCCCCCAAAATAAATAAATAAATAAATAAATAAATAAATAAAAGCAACATACTACAGATTCTTCTGTGGATATGCTTGTGAGCACACTGGAGTTTCTGCTAAGAGGAGACAGGACGCAAGTTAAGGGAGGTGGAGACAGAGCAAAGTCCTTGCATCTTGGCAGTGGATAAACAAGCTCTACAGGTGGGAAAATAAATAGAAGCAGAACTTTGCTCACTGGGGTCCTACTTTTTACCTTAGGATCCAGAAGCTCCTACAGGTCATAGATACAGAAGTCTAAGGGCAAAGCCTAAAATCTTAACTTCTGTTCTGCTTTTCTTAATAGTTGTATACATCACTCATATTTTTATATACATTTCATTCTTCAACAAAATCCTTCCAGGATTCCCCAGTAATTACAACATGATAGTACCATTTTCTTTCCCAAAAATTTCCTCCTTAGCACAGGACTTGCACACAGAAAATTCATATATTTTCTTTAAGGCTCAGCCCTTCTATATCTCTATGATAGTGTATCTATAGAAACTTTCCCTACCTATTTTGTATACAATTTTTCCTGGCCTATGTGACATCACTGCTTACCACATAATAAGATGGTTTTTGTTTATGTTTTGATCTTCTTGACAATCTATATGGTATTCCAAAACAAATAATATTTCTTGATTATATTTGTACTTCCAACACTTAATAAGATTACCATTTATAACACATGCTAGAAAGGTATCAAAAGATGGCATCTCCAAAATGTTATTTTGACATAATGATTATTTTGTGTTGAGAGCAACTGAGAAGATGCGAACATAAGGAAAAGTCTCACACTCTCCTCTTAGTGTTCTAAAGCAAAGGGGTTCAAAACTTGTGAAGTATTTTTTCTCTCTTTGTGCCAGGCAGAAGGGGAATTAGTTACTGGAGACCACCCTGGATGCTTGTGCCAGCCCAAAAGTGGCACCAAAACACACTAAATTTTACTAACTAGACCTTATCTTCCATTATTACTCCCTCCATATATTGATCTTGGCACAAGAAACCTTGTGGGGTAAAAAGTCCCTTCCTTCTGTCTCTCTACTTCTCTAAATTCTACTACACTTTTGTTAAGATGTGACACAAACTTAAGTTTTAAACACTCCTTAGTGCTACTCGTGTCACTGCTCCTGTGTGTGTGTATGTTCTGAGTATTAATAAACTCTCCTTTTCTCTTGTTCATCTTCCTTCTAGTTTTCAGGGCTTTGCCAGTTAATCTAAGAAGGGTAAATTAAATATAATTGTTTTTCTCCCCTACATATCCAACAGCTACTTATTAATTTGAATTCAAAGCCTCTGATTTCTCTCTATCTCTTATTTGTCTTTGTACCTTCTACAATGTCTGATGCCCAGTGAACAATCAATAAACATTTGTTACACTGAATTTTTAAATTACTACTCTCACTTTATTTCCTTGGAGAATCATTCCAAATACTCAAAATTCGAAGGTTAGAAAACTCAGTTTTACATGGAGAGGATTTCAAGATTGGCAAGTCCACTGCAAACAATGGAATAGCATGTATAGAATTGAGAGTGTTAGGAACTCTTTTGCACTTAGAGACCTACAATTATCTGGTATCTCTGGAGTGCTGAGGATGGAAGGTGAGCATGATGGCAGGATTTACTTCCTGGTCCTGAGCTATTTAATTTACCATAAGTAATGCCATGAGCTATGACTCCAGTTGTGCTAATAATTGTTTTTTGTTTTTTTAAGAGATAAATGCACAGGTTCAAAAGTTCACTCTCAGGGTCATTTCTTTACCAAGATTGCTGCCAGAAAAATATGTCTTCTTGGCTCTTCTCCCATGTGTAACTTTTGGTGACATCTTCACTGCATATAAATAGGTCCCAAGTGTTGACATTAAATTAGAGTAGGAATAGGCTTGGTATAGGAAAATTCACATAGCACCCAACCTGCTAGACATCAGATACACCCAGGTTGATTTTCCCAAAAACAAAGAATAAATTCTAAGGCAAAATAGAGGTTAAAAACAAGAAAATGTATTGAGAGAGATCTCCTGAGAGAGAGGAAGGGATGCCAAAGTGGGTTGCACAGGGCCCACTTTTCTAAGCATTATAAAGCAAAAAAATCACAAGGTAGATACAACTGGGTCAAGTTGTAATCAACCAATAAAATTACAAGTATAGCTTCTCAGCTAATATTGATCCAATAGTAGCAGGAACATATGATTGATATCATTAATCTTGGTTGATAACCTATAGTTTCCTTATCTTTAGTCTTGGTCTTAGTAGTCTTAGTGGATGGAAGTAGATAGCCCACCCTAATGAGGGTGCATTTATGTGGAAATCTCAAGAGGGTGGTACCAATAATTTCAAGCTTCCATTTATCCCTTAAGGAAGTATGTAAATCTGGTCATTGTAATCTTAATCTTCTTCAGATGGGCCTCCACCACAGCTTTGATGTGTTTTCATCTTCTGAGCTGACTCCTTGGAACACTGGGCTCTGCCTGACCACTTATAGTACTTCTAACTAATTTATCTGTCTATAATATTCCTCCCCCTGGAAAGATATCCCTAACTGCCTTTAGGGGGCAGAGGACAATGATGACTCTGGCTACTTCTGACCAAAGGGGTTTGTAGCTGTAATTGGCTATCAGAGATACTCTCCAGAAAGCATATCTAAAGGCATTCAATAGCCATAAAGTATTCTAATCTGGAATAAGCATAATAGCTTTAAATCTTGGAGGACAAAGCCAGAGAAACAGTGATATATGAGTCCAATAATAAGATCAATAAGACAATTATTAGTATAACAAATAATCTTTTTCACCAGAAAGAACAAGTAATAAATAGCCTTCCACAAAGAGGTAGAGGGTATAGTGTGTTCATGAATCCAGGACTGCTACTTTGACAAGTCATGGAATTGCCAGGATGAGAGAGTATGGTTCTTCCCAAGTTAGTCTTAGGGAAGGAGGTGGATGAGGAAGTGATTTTACCACTATTAAATCTCTGGGGTTGAATATGAGATTTCCTTTTTCTTTAGGCTGAGCTTCTGTTAGATATTGATATATGAGTAAACTCCAGTTACTAATCTTCTCCAGGATATTTACCATGTCCCTGAATACCTGGCAGTGGTATGGTGTGGTTAAGAGGATTATTGTTTTGGCAGAGCTCAGATGTCTTAGCTATCTGTTGCACTGTCTGACAAAGTCCCTTTCCCATGAATAACTTTGAGGCCATCTGGTGGGTCTTATCTCTCACTAAAGAAGGAATTGATGTAAAGACAATTTTCCACTGACCAGCACCAGAAAGAAGCAATTTTCCATCTTCTGACAATAACCATCCTGATGGAAAGAAATAAAACCATAGGAGAAATCCCCTTAGAAATCTGAGACTAGTTGGGACCTGAAGGGAGGGACCTCAAGTGGAATTCTCTTAGATGTTTTATGGTTTGGGGCTATGAGAAGGAGAGTACTGACTTAATTATCTCTTCTCCAAGTCTTTGGGTTCCCTTAGATATGATAATGTCTAAGTATTTTACTTCAAAGCTTTAAAGTTGAGCATTAGATCTAGAAACCTTAGCATTTCCATCTGCTGGAAAATTCAGGAGGGTACTGGTGCCCTGGATGGAGGATTTTGTGAGGTGGCACATAATAGTATATCATATACATATTGCAGGACTGTGACTTGGGAAATTCCCAAATAGGGAAAGTCCCTGTCCAAAAAGATGGGAATAGTCACCAAATTCATAAGGGAGTACAGTCCTAATCAGTTGAGAGGACTACTTGTGAGAATTTTTGAGGACAGAAAGAAAATAAGAATCTGTATATCATTAAATGCGAAAGCCAACATATTTTAAATCCAATATTGAAGACCAACTAGCGTCTTCTGGAATCTGATAAAGACAGGTATACTGGTTAAGTCCTACCAGGTGGATTGACACTACTGCCTCATGTACCAGTCTATGATACTGGTAAATTACCAGTATTACCTGTACCAAACTCCACCGTCCATTGGGTTTTTGATCTCCCAAGTTTGGAGTATTGAAGGGCTGTTACAGGATCTAAGCGTTGTGTTCTTAAATTGTCAATTATAGGCAATAATCTTCTTTTTTCTTAACTTCAGGCCTCAGAGGGTATTGTTTCCAGTAAGGAGAACTGGTGAAATCTTTATGATGTGTTTGCACAAGAACAGCTCTTGATACTCTTCCTATTTTACCATTAGCTCCCGTACCTCAAGATTTATTTCTGACTCCAGAGGGAGGCAGAATACTTGACCTGGGTGCATATATATTATACTGAGCCAGGGAAACACATGGTATCTAAGAAAGAACTGACAAAACATGGAATTTAGGAATAAAAGGAAGTTTATTCTGCCAGGGTCTCTGCAAGAGACTAATGTCTTCTTGATAACCCTGAACAAAGCTTAATTTCCACTTTCATACTTATTTCCACTTTCATATTTATTTTCTATAGAGGAATTTGTCATTGGAAATCAGCATGAAGTGGGGTTACAGAGGCAGAGTAGTGATTATGGGGGTAAACTGATTAAGAAAAAGGTGAGGGAAGAGTAAAACTTTCCAAGTCTGCAGTGCTATACTGACAGCATATCACAGCTGCACTCATACATAGCTATGGGTCATAACCATCAAAGCCCCCAGGAGCTTAGTTGCACAGCTAACCTCCAGTTGCCCGACTTCACCCCAGGAAATACTTTGGCCTCTCATTCCCCCTTAGAGGCTCACTTTTTATACCAACTTTCTTTATTCTTTTCCATTTAATCAATACTCATATTTATATAGTATTCCATAGATCGCTATCCTCTAGGCCACAAAATACAGGAGATTGATTTTTTTGTTTGTTTATTTGTTTTGTTTTTTGGTCTATGGTAGTGTAAAATACATACAGTGTAAAATCCACGTTGCCATGAGCAACAGACATGTAATAACTGGGCAGATTGCCATGATGTTAACAAATTGTTTCACCATGGTTTTGAAACCACCTAAAATGAACAACCATCCTCCCCACGTCTCTCCTGTATTCTATTCTTTCCAATTCTGGACTGGCACATGCATTAACTCTTGCATCCTCTTTAATAATGTCTTCTATCACCCCCTTGGTCATCTGTTTGAAAGCAACAGTTGATTACATTGAGCTTCCCTGCTGATCTAGTTCAATATACTGCATTTCAAATTGTTGCCTGTGGGTTAGCTAAGAGATTCCATACACAATCAGCTTCATTCATTATAACTATTAGTACAGCTTGTAGTATGATTATTATGTTTAATGTGTAAATAGGAGCTTGCTATCCCTCCATCCCATCCTCAGCCCAAGTTGCTGGCCTATAATATTGGATTATTCTCTTTGGCACCCATTCACCATCTTCCCAATTACCTACAATTTTACTTCTTTTATCACAGGAGCAAGAATATACCAGGTAGCTCAACAATTCCCCTTGGAATATGGACAGGAGGCAGGACAGTTTGACAGTGCCCAAACGCAACTTTTTGTCTTACTTGCTAGGAGTTAAGCACAAGCTGTATTCTCACATAGCCAGCATAACCCCTTTGGAGCTGATCAATGAATGGAGATACTTATGTTTTCTCATCAGGGATCAAGTATGAGAACTGGGCTTTAGTTTTGTTTTCCCACCATTTGGGGCTCAGTTTAGCTCTACAGATTATCTGTACCAGATTACTCATTCCTCCTATCTAGACCTGGAATCTTTCTCTCTTGGGTGAGGCACTGTCTCCCAAAGATGCATGGGTTTTTTAGGCCCCATGGATGGTTCCCTATGTGGACAGATGTGTAATCCTGCTCTTATTATTTTCCTTCAATTTTAGGACTTCATAGTTGGCTGGTCCCCATTCCCTGGTTTCATTGAGCTATTGGTCTCCCACCAAAATCCCATACATGTAGCATAAGGCAATACTTTTCTTCTAATCTCATCAAAAACATTTCAAATCACAGAAGGGATTTGTGGAAAGAACTGGATCACTTCATCATAAGAGGAGTGAAAAACCTGGAAGCTAAACATAGCTGGGATATAAGTATTTCTATTGATATGAACCTCCATTCCTGGGTCACAGCCCAACTATCTATTCAAAGTCTGAAATTTGCCTTCTGCCCATTCTGGAGCCTGAAAGTCTAAGATACTTCATGTTGTCCTAAGGATGCAGGAAAGTAGAAGCATTAATCTTTTCGGGGAAGATCCTGTCTCCCAAGTGTCCTGCCCAACACATGAGCAGTGTACACAGCTGAACTCTCTTATGCTGCTACACTAATCCCTTCCCAGGGATGCATTTTTTATTATAGTTGCATTACAGTTGCAGGCAATTTAGCTTCTGCTCCTTCAGGGGGATATAATTTATTCACCTCAGTGGCAGAATCAGTAGGCAATCAGGAAACAAAATATAGGCTTACTGGGTCTCCAAACTTTGCCCTCATAGTTCTGCTTATCAGGAGCCCAAGCCACTTTCTCCTCTTTCCTCACATTTTCTCCCAACAAGACACAGCCTGAAGTTCAGGATACTCTGTGGTTACCATTTTTAGGCTTGCAGATCTTCTAAAGTGTTGGGTGATGGGCACAGGTCCCAATAATTTCCCCAATAAAATTATAAATGTGAAAGAGTAGAACAGTCATGACCAAGTCCCCTGTTTGGGTGACATGCAGGCAGAGATCACAATTTTGGCCACCTTTACTGGCGATGCCTCCACAAGTTTTGCTCTTGGCAGGTAGAAGGTGAGGATCCCTCGTACAGAGCTAATACCAGTGAAATATCTCACCCATAAAAGGAAAATAAGAACTAGCAAATGCTTTTCACAGCAATTCTAATAGCTGAGAAGTCTCAGTGAGGGGGCTATGAAAAGATCAATGTTAGAGACCCAAGTGTGGTTAGAAACCAGGGATAACAGCTAATTACAAACTAACTCAAAGGAAAGTGTACTCCTGAGAACAGCATCCTTGGGATTCTGACGTGCTTAGACAGGTCAGCTCCCAGAGTGACTAGAGCAGAGTTGTTCAAAGTCACATTTAGTGTCCTTCAGTCCAGTGAGGGTCTTCTCTAGGTCATGTTTATTTTAGTGTCACAGTAAGGATCTCTAGAGAAGTTCCCTTTTGCAGTTGCTGCTTATTACCCAGTCATGGATCCACCTGGAGTTTCCCTCCACATCGACTTCCCTCCTTATGTAGGTTAGGAAGCATACGTAGAGTCAGTGTAGATATTCAGTCTTTTTCCTTTCCTTAACTTCAGCACTAATGAAGGTAATTATTTCTACCTTCTGTGCTGAGGAGCCTGTGATGATGGGCAGGAGCCTATGACTTCTGTTAGGGTGATAATTGCACAGGAAGCCTTCCCCCTCTTATTCTTATGTGAGCGGCTGTCCCCATATGTGAGAAACTCTACATTGAGTGGCTGGCTGGAGTAGACCTGTTCTATGCCCTCTTCACAATCATGTTGGAGTCATCCACAGTGGGAGAAAAGGATTTCTGGGTACAAATTGTTAGAAACTTCCACCTGAATGCAACGGTTGTCACGGAGAGAATTCTGATCTTGGGACAGGCATGAAGTTTTCAGTAAGTTGTAGCCTGTGACCTTTAGCATTCATAAGAGTGAACAGTGCATGTATAATTCATGTTCCCAAATCCTGGCTCAGAGTCAGCTTGTCAGCCTCCTTGGACAGGAAGGAAGTTTCAGTGAAGATACTCAACCAACCTTATGCTACTATGTCCCGCTTTTAACAAGTAGACTATAGACTTTTCTGTAGAGCATCTTAACCAGCATCCCAATAACCATGTCTTTCCATTCATTTATATGAGGCATAAATAGCTTTCTCAGGTCAGGGAGACCTAATTCCAGCACCTCTTGAAGTCTCAAAGGCAGTTTGTAGTTCTTTTACCCAGTTCAAAGGTTTCTTTTCTCTTCCCTTTGTAGCTTCATTGAGGGGTTTTGACAAAAGAACATAGTTGGTGTCTCAGTTACTCTTCTCTTGTTGCTTGGTCAAATACTTGACACTCAAAATGAAGGAAGGAAAAGTTTATTGAGATCAAAATTACAGGAAATTTCAGTCCATACTAAGCTGGATCCAAGGCATAATGACACATATCAGAAGGCAGTTGTTCATGGTGATGGAAGGTAGAAAAACAGCAAGAACAAAAGGTAGAAGGAACAGTAACAATGGCACCAGAGAGAAAGTCTGTCTCTCTATCTCCCTTGTGTTGATGGATGTAGCACTCATACCCATAACCCCAAAAATATTCAGACCCATAATCCCACCAGTACTCTGACCCATAATCCTAGCGTTGGATTACAAATTTATCTCAAAACGTAGAACTGCACCTCAATGACTGTATGAGGTTTTGGGGGACAAATACACATTAAACCATAACAGTTGGGAACCCATATTCTACAAAAGTCTTAGTGTCCCAAGAACTTCCACAACGGTCTTCAGGTCTTGGGCTCAGGCATATTCTGTATCACTGCTTTCCAGGCTTTCCCCACCTTTCTTTTTCCCCTATGAAGATGGAATCCCAGGCATTTGATCTCCATGAAGCACAACTGTGCCTTTCTTTTGATATCCAAGCAGCTCTTCCATGCCTATTTTACAACCTTCTCAGATTTTATGTCCTAGGCAGTGATCATCAACATACTGTAATAAAGTACATCCCAGGGTCCATATGGGGAACAGACAGAGGTCTTGTGGTAATGCCTCCCTGAGTTTATGTGAGTTGGCCACACTGTCCAGTACTGACTGACCCCCACTGGAAACCAAAGAGAGCCTGATTGTCCAGGGCCAAGCCTACATAAAAGGTATATTTTAAATCTAGGCACATAAACCACTCTACTGAAGCTGGAAAAAGTCTTAGTAGAGTGTAAGATTTTGGAAAGGTGGGCTGCAGGACCACTGTGGTCTTAATTAATTCTAAGAGATCTTGGACTTGGCAATAGTCTCCAGTATCTGCTATCCCAACTGTAAGGAGTGGCATGTTCCAGAGTCACTGGCAGGCAATAAGGATCACATGGATCTTAGTTTCTCTAAGTGTAACTGAATTCCCCACTGGGCTTCCTCAGGGCTCAGGTATTGATGTTGATTAGCCCAACACCTAGCTTGTGTTCTTCCTTGACTGGTGGCTCATCTATGGCTAGGCTGGGTATGTTGTCTTCTTTCCAGACTTAGAGCCAATGGCTAAGCAAGTCCCTGTCAACCTCATGAGTCTTTTGGATCAGCCTGTCCTAAGTATCCACTTCTCTTCCCAAGTGATAGGCCAAGATCAGCCATGGTGGCAGCAGATTAAGATGCATCTCTCTATCCCTGAAGTCAATTATTTTCCCTTAACTTGGCCAAAAAATATGTCCCTAATAGGGGAACTAAGTAATCTTGTGTGTAAAGCAACTGATACATCCCTTTGTGGCTTCCTATGTTACAAACCCACAGCTTTGCACTATGAATTAGCCCTTGACCTCTTTCATACAGACAGTCCATTGGTTTAGTGGCCAGGTGGAAGATGTCAAGTAGTTCACCCCTTTATCTATCAGGAATTTTATTGGCTTATGCTCCACCTTTGGAGCTCCATGGGGCTCCATGGGGCATGGTGCTTCTCAGTCCTCCAAGGGGGAGTTTCCTCCTATTGTGAAAGTGGAGCCAAGTATCTCTGAGCCTTTGGCTCACTTTGCAATCTGTAATTCTTCTCTTCAGCTTTGGGCATTCATGCTTGTCATGGCCTTTTCCTTGCAATGGGAACCTTTCTCCTTCTCTCCGGATGGACAAGGTTTGCCAGGGTAGTTCCTTTGCTTCATTTGCTCTCCTTTATGTTTGCCTGGGTTTTCACTCTGGGTTCCCACCAGAGCCTCAGTGATGAGGTCAGCCTTACTTCATCTGTCCTTTAGCCTCCTTTTGTTCCTCGATGCCTGGTGTTTGAAGTTGGGCTGCGAAGTTTTTCAGTGTTTGGAACATTCAGTGAGTGTCCCCAGGACTCTGGCTCACAAAGGCCATGTTTATCATCCTGATTTTCAGGGGCCTCTGAGTGAAGAGGTGTGTAGGTATGGCACACCTTACAGTCATGCCAAGCCTGCATTTCAACTCTCATCTGAGCTCTGAAGGGTTTCTCCTGCATTCTTAATAGTGGTCACCACTGGCCTCCATGACACAGCCCTTATAACAGGGCAGCGCAGTAGTCCATGAGCTATTTCATTTTTTATGAACATTAGGGTTCCAGTCTAGGTCCTGCACAGGAAGCTGCTGGATCAAGGGGCCCTGCAGGTACATATTCTAGACACTTAATAGCAGTGGCCAGAACACACTGGTGTTCCTTAGACTGCTGCTGAAAAGAGGAATCAGAAGTTGGCAGCAGTCAAGCCAAGTGGAGTCCTGAGTCTGGAGGAGGGACTGGAGCCAGTCAATGAGTACTTGTGGCTTCTCTGTGCATAAGAGAGTGTGTTGTTTCCAGTTAAGTAGTCAGTGGTGGTGAAAGGCCGATGAATGAAGGGCGAGTTACCCAGAGCCTGGAACTTCCTTCACAAACTGTTTGAGGCTGCCCCAATACTTGTTGGAGAGGGAGCTCTGTCCTGATTCAGGGCAACTCTAGCCATACAATGCCTCCATCGTGTCTAGAGAGGCAGGAGATACCGATGATGGGAATTTGGGGCAAAATCACAAGTTTAGGGCCGGGGAGATGGCTCAGTGGAATAAGCACTTTTCTGGCAAGTGAAAGGGCCTGAGTTTATGCCCCGGTTCTACAAAAAAAAAAAAAAAAAAATCACAAGTCCAACTGGGTGTACAGCACAGAAGAGGTGTATAACAACCTAGAGAACCACAGCAGGGGTGGATAGAGAGGAAATTCTGGCACTTCTTGGCAGTATGTGTCCTGATGTGTCAGTGGGGCACCCTTGGGGCTGGAAGCTGGGGTGCTGAGGGATTCTGGCTCCAGCCTCTGGCCTGTGTTCCCCAGGAATAAGGGGGAGGCTGCTTTACAAGAGGGTTCTCTGAATCACCTGAGAAAATAAGTAATATTCCTTCAAGGGGGTGTTTCAGCAGCCCACAATAGCAAATAGAACTTGAGAAGGGGATCCTTCCACCAGGTTAAGGAGACAAATAAGTAGCTGCAACCATGAGTCCACGTGCAGAAATTTATCTAGGGTTCCTGGATTCCCTGCAACAACCTGCCAAACCTTCTGGACTAGAGCCCTTTGTGAAGAACATTGACCATTTGCCCAAGCCAAAAAGATAATCATTCTACTTCACAGAGGGTCTGAAGTTCCTGTAAGTGAGTTTCTACCCATAGTCTTCATGAAATCTCTTTTTATTTATTTATTTTATCATAACCACTAATGGAATGGACCTGCTATGACTCCCTCTGATGGCTCGTGCCATCCACTGGTCAGGTAACAGAAAGACACACCTGTTTGATTCCCAGGCATGCCATGCCAACCCTGTCCCCAGAGTACACTGAGAGAGTGATTGAGACTGCACATGGTGACACCACCCCTGTAATCACAGCACTTGGGAGGCTGAAAACAGGAGGATCACTAGGAGGCTTATCTGTGTAGTGAGACCCTGTAGATCCTGTACTAAATACATAAAAAAGAAACAAGGAACAAAGAACAAAGAAAGAAAGAAGGAAAGAGAAAGAAAGAAAGAAAGAAGGAAGGAAAGAAAGAAAGAAAGAAAGAAAGAAAGAAAGAAAGAAAGAAAGAAAGAAAGAAAGAAAATACCAGTCATTTGTACCTTCACCAGTGAGTCTCCTGCAAAGACACTTCAGGCCCTTCTCACCATTAGCAGGTCAGTCATCATTGCTATTACTGCAGTACTGTCCTAACTCTGGCCCTCCATTAGGGTTTTTGCATAGGTGCATAAGTGTTGTCACCACCAGCACTCCCAAGCCTCATGAAGTTCACAGGGCTGCTTCTGGAGTTTGTGAATGATTATTTTATTCTGGACATGGATGCTGTGCTTGCTCTGGGGGGTGGGGGGGTTAGCCTGCCACCTGAGCTGCTGCCACTCCCTTTGCTAGCTCTCTGCTGCTTGCCACTGCCATGAAAGGTTGCTCTCTACCATGTGCTGTTCTGCCTTGAAGCCAGCTGAGTATGGACTGAAACCTTCACTAGCCACAAGCTAAATAAACCTTTCCTTCCTTCATTTTGAGTGTCAGGTATTTGTCCCAGCAATGAGAGAAGAGTAGTTAAGGCAGAATTAAGAGTAACTGAGACACCCTTGCACCACAGTTCAGGACTCCTCACCTCTTCTGGTCCTGTGCACTTAACCTAGAGTCTACAGGGCCACATCCATCTCATTCACCCACTTGCACTTGCATACACACTCCACAGGGCTTCCATCCTGCAGCTGCAGTCTACAGCATTCCAGTTTCACTGCTTCCAGCAGCAGCCAGTCACAGAGCACAAGAAGATGATCAGTCCTCTCTGGAGACCTCTGACTGAGGCTCTCTCCAAATAGATTCTGTTTCAGGTCCCCTTCCTGATCAGGGCCCATGTCTTTACAGTGGTTAAGGCATTTGCCAAATGCCATTTGCTCCTCTCTGTTTAAGCCATCCTCAGACAGACAGCTGAATCAAAGACCCTAGGCTGACCAAGTCCGTCCAGTCATGCTCCCCACTCCATCCATGTGGGAGGCAATCTACCATGGGTAGTTGTGTTTAATTCCTGTGATTCCCAGTCAGGGAATCCAGTGAAACAGGAATATGCACAGGATTCTAAATAGAATCAACAAAAGACAGATCTTGTCTAATCTTTCTGAGGTCACAGAGAAAAAAAGACATCTGGATATATGTAAGGCCAAATTCTCTGTCTTCTATAAGGGACAGTGTCTTTGAGGAGCTTGAACAACCCAGATAAGGATGGAATCAGTACCTCAGAGGCTTCAGTTAAGTTGGCTTAGAAAGTTGTCCTTAGGATACATAGGCTCAATAATAGCAGATGTATCAGATTAGGCTTTAAAGGCCAGCAGTGTCTATTTTTCCTGTGGATGAACACAAATAATAACTGCCTTTTCATGCAAAGAAAGTCTGAACATTAGGTAATTCTGACCATTTCCCCTCTCCTTTACAGTATAATTCTAGCTGCAAAATAGTTCCATTATCAATACTTTTCTCTGAATTCCACTTTGTCTCTAGGGATCAGGCAGGTAGGTCATGGAAGAGAGCAGAAATACATTAAGTAGCTCTTTCTCAATACATAAGGGGCTAACAAATTTCAGTGCTTAAGCATACATTCTAAGGAACTAAAAGGATTCAATGTTGAGTTTCCTATTTTCAAAATAATAAGAGGAAAAATAGGCATATCTGTTAATTCCTAGCTAGTTTTTATGTGGTCTGAAGGTATTCCTCAGAGGTGGCCTGCTCCAGAGCAGGAGACTTCTATCTAAGGAGTGACCAGAGGATAGGTCAAGCCGGACTAGCTACCTTCACTGATATACACACCTGCCTTCTCTGCAAACTCGCATTCCTCACTCTAAAGCAAACTTCCTTAGCAGCAAGACAAGGCCAAATTCATTCTATAGATTTCTATATCTCTATATCTGTAATGTAGTTATGAAACTCACAGGTTAAAACTTATACTCATTACCCAGCAATCATAATTTACACATTTGCAAAAGGACTTCCCTCCCTGGCACACATGAATGATAATAATGAGGCTTAAGAGGAGTCAGAGTCAAGAGGTTGGGCCCTTTTTGAGAATGAGGAAGTGTGATAAAAGAGTACTTTAAAAATTCTCTCCTAAACTGAATGCTTTGATCCCTTAAGTATAATGCTTAGGAAGCTGCTCATTCGGATGCCACTCAGAATTTGGACAAAAGCTCAGTTTTTGTCTCAGTTACTCCTAATTCTGCCCACTCTTTCCACCAATACACACTGGAAATGAAAGTTATTCCCAGAACATTAGGTGGGGACATTGCCTTCATGTGTGTTCTCTTGGATATGCAAAATTCTGATGCTCATCTGATCACAGAGATGGGGTATATGTTCCTCATCTAAGATGACTTTCCTGTCTTTGGTATTCATTGTTTATTTTCTAGGGATTCACTCTACTTGAAAGTTTGTAGTTGTTGGATAAGAAGGAAAATTTGAAACATACTGGAGCTAAAACCATTCCAGCATCTCTCTCTTTCTCTCTCAGCTTCTGAAGAAGCATGCTTTTAAAAATTAGAAAGTATGAAGTGACAGAATAAGGTCAGAAATAAGATCAGAGAAAAGAAAGTCTTCCCTACTCAAAATCATAGTGGGTTGATGGGATGATTTGCCGATGAGTCATTGTAACCAGCCTGGAAAGATGAGAATTAAGAATCTCAAGAACTAAGATTGTCTTCTTACAAGCGGAAGATGATCCCAGAAAGGAAACTGAAGTATAACAGGCTGGATGTTTCCCTTGATGAACATGGGGGGTGGGGATTGGGCCAGATGGTCTCAGAGAGTCCTTTCCTCCAAAATTTAAGGTCAGTCACTATTCTGACACAATTAGTTGAGGGACCCCTGAATTTATAAAAGGTATTCATATTTCATAAACTAAATTTCTTCAAGAAACCCATTTCACAGAATTTTATGGATATACATTTTGATTAGCATCTAAGTCCATTGGAGGATATGCTAACTTTATTTTTCCTTAGTACCACTTGCCTGAGTTTTGATAGTAACATAATAGTCAAACAAATCAAATTGCTCAAGTGAGCCAATCTTATCAAGCCAGTACATTCAGAAACTAGTAAGCCCATACACAAAACAGAATTACAGGACCCTGCTTGCAAAAATAGAAATATCCCATCAAAGAAACACCATAATCTTCCCATGTTCTCAATTTAAATTTACCATTATTTGCCATAAAAAGACAAACATAAAAAGGCACATAATACAACTATCCTGTGTATAATCAGAAGTACAACAATCTCTTCCTCAAAGTCCCAACTGGTAAACAAGGATGACAATTTATGATTACCTAAATGAATCATAATCCAGAATCCATGAAATAACAAACTAACCTCCTTCCAATTGTCTCAATGGGACCTCCAAAATGATACAGAGGAAATAAATGCTACTCCAAAACTGGTAAATATCAGATACACTGAGTTCATATTCCCCCAAAATCAAAGAATAAATTCTAAAGAGCAATAGAAATAAGAGTAGAAAAACATACTGAGACTATTCTTGAGAGATGAAAAGGGAGCAGAAAGGGGGCTGGAAAAGACCACTTCTATGAGTTCTCATAAAGAAAAATCCTAAGGGTAAAACCGGGTCGAATTATAATCAACCAATAAAATTACAAATACAGTTGCTTAGCTAATATTGGTCAAGTAGTAGGAAGGGCATATGGATAGCATCATTAATCTTGGTTTGTGACTTATAGTTTCTTTCTTACCTTTAGTTTCTGTCTTAGTAGTCTCAGTGCGTGGAAGCAGATGGCCCACACTAATGAGGTAATGGTGCATTTATATGGGGACTCTCAAAGGTGTGTTAGTACCAATAATCTCAAACTTTTATTTATCCTTTAGGAAAGTATGTAAATCTGGTCACTGTGACCTTTATCTTCTTTAAATAGGCCTCCAGCCACAGGAGGAGATGTGTTTTCATTTTCTGCATTAACTTCCTGAAGTGCCAATCCTTCTCTGACTACCATTAATATTTCTACCTAACTTAACTATCTATAATATCCTGACACTCAGGAATGTTTACAAGTGAGCATTGCTAGCATTAGATTTGAAGCCAAGCTCTCAAATGGCTGGGCACAGTATGCCAAAGAGACTTGAATCCACAGGGGAACCAGAACCCACTTTCTTGGAATATCCATTATACTTATTGCAAAGAAATTTTAAATCATAATACTTAATAAATACATTGTAGAGGAAGATAAAGTATACGAGTCAAGGATCAAGAGAAGAAGCTTCCCACAAAAAGGCTGACCCTTGGGGCCCTCGGTTTCCTGCTTACAAAATAAGAAATAACTTCAGTGATATTTTGATTTGCAGTAGGTACAGAAAATGATTAGGAATATAGTTCATGAATCCCGTCAGCTAGGACCCAAATCCCAGCTGAGTCAGCTTCTCAGGGTGGATCATCGACCAAATTCACCTCTTTGGCTTCACCTCCTTCATCTAAGCGGTATGGATATTTATAAATAATACTTTCTTTGTCAGATTGCTGAAAATTGTATAACTCGATACCAATAAATTCTTGAATTTCTCATATGAGAGGTTAATGCTTGTTTAACCTCTCTTATCTGCCACGGGTATTTTGAGGAGTAGTGCGTCCATTAAGAATGTTCACAGCAAACATGTATTAAGTGTTTATTATGTGCTAGAAATATTATATGCATTATCTTATGTAAAGCAACCACAGAGAATAAGTGATATTAATAGTCATAAGTTACAGATAAGTCACTAAAAATATAAAAAGGTAAAAGCTGCACTAGACTGAAAAGGCTGTGAAACACAGACCATACAAATCAAAGTCTTGGGTCTGGCTACACGCATCCAGCTCTGATATTCAACTCCTCCCCAAAGAGGTGAGCAGTAAAATGGAAATAAAAAAATCAGCTAGATCAAGCACCATATATATGTTGGACACCCACGTGGGCTACTCCACATAGCATCCCACTTAACTCTCACAATTAGCACAAGGTAAGTGTGTTGCTAGCTTTTCCATTGCTGGACACAACACCCATGATTTAAAAGAAGAGATTGTCCTGCACTCCCTTATCAAATGCATGGCTGGCTGGCTCCGTGCAGCATGGTGGAAACACAAGGCAGAGGAAAGCCACTCACTTTCCATGAGCCAGAAAGCAGAGCACAAAGTAGTACCACAATGGAAGGCATGAGGACTCAGACTGGAAATACTAGGCCTTGATTCCACACTAATTGAAACATTCCCAGAAATATGATCCATCAATCCTCTGGGCAAGTCCCAAATCCAACCTAGTTAACACTGCACCCTAACTTCCAATCATCTTATCTCATCCCTTATCAACTTCATGCACAAATTCATCTCATTAAGCCACACTTAGTGTTTAAATAAAGGCAACAGCAAGTTTATAATTACACCCAAAACAATGCAACTATCCTATGTGTAATCATAAATACAACAATCTCTTCCTCAAAGTCCCAACAATTCCACTGATTTCTTAAGAATACAAGTTAAAGTTTCTCTGAGACTAAAGACAAACCTTCAACTGTGAGCTTTTGCAAAAATAAGAATTAGGTTACATGATTTCAAAATAAAGCAGTACAGGATAAGCATCCCTCCTCCAAAAGGATAAATGGGAATATAGAAAAGAATCAGATCAAACCAAGACCAAAATATAGCAGAACAAACATTAAAGCTTTTGGCTCCATGTCTAGCATCCAGGATACATGATGATGAGATACAAATCACAGAAGGCTCTGGAAGCCCACCTCTTTGGCTTTGCTAGTTGTAGCCCATACAGCTTTTCTCTCTGGCTACCTCCACCTTGCACTTCAGCTAACCTCAGGAGGTATTCCATGTTCCTGGCATCTTTTAGAGATATTACTACACTGTTGGCTTCATTCACATAGCCCAAAACACTGCTCTTCTATGGGTTCCTTACCTACCAGGCCTTCTTTTGAAAGCTGGACTCCTGAACCTACAACTGTTGCATCCTGCCTGTTGGTAAAATAAGCATCATGCTGACATCACGAAGGTCAGTTACAAGCCAGTATGTTGGCCTCCTAAAATCAGAGAAGCAGTGGAACAAGCCTATAAGTACTAATAGGACTGAACATAGTGAAGTTCATTCTGGGAAATCATTCCTAGGAGGCCCTTTGTGAACAAATTCCTCAGAGATCTGATTTCTGAAATACATTCAAAGCAAATAGGTAGGTAGGTAGGTAGGTAGGTAGGTAGGTAGGTAGGTAGGTAGGTAGGTGGATGGATGGGTGGATAGATAGATAGATAGATAGATAGATAGATAGATAGATAGATAGATAGATAGATAGATAGATAGATAGATATATAGATAGACAGACAGACACAGACAGATATAGAAATACAGATATTATTGTTTCCTATTAGTCATTCTTTGTTTGTTTCAAGAGCAGTCATTTCTTCAGTGTCCATGATACCTTTTGACACCAACTTTACACATGGTTCCTTCTAAGTGAAAATTAAAGTTTTCCAGATTTTTCTCATCTCTTCTGTTCAGTTTTCATTACATACAGTACTACCTTTGTCCATGTACTTCATTTGTTCTGTGATTCTGAAAAAGATGACCACATTCTTGTTCATGTGGGAAAAACGGCTGAGCTTGTATTCATCACCTGATGCCCAGCTCAAAAACAAACAAACAAAAAATTTTGTCAAACACTTCTGTTTGTGAACTAAATATTAGTAAACAAGTGTCCATGAACTGAGGTACTGCTGCACATCTTCCTAAAAGCAGGCAGCAATTCCATACCACAGCCTAAATGCTGGATTATCTTAAAACTTCTTTCACCAGATTAAGTAGTCTATCACACAGTGTCAGTCTCCTACAAAGTCTCAGGACATGGGCAAAATGAATTTTCTCCCATAGTGTAATACACATTGTCTCTAGTTCAATTGGCAGGGGCTCTCTGTTCCCAGGTGAAATGTCTTGGGCCTGGATTTACTATTTGTGTGCCTGAAAGCATGCTGGTCTTCTGAGCCACAATCAAAATCATCCATCAGAATTCCTTTATAGCTATATCAATTTTCTCTGGCCCATATCATCAACCTTTCCTAATTCCTCCCACAAAACAATTGCAAAGGCTTCTAAACCACATGGGCAAGCATGGACACAGGAATAACCCCTTTCTCAGTTGCAATCTTCTGTACTGGTCAGCTTTCTCATTGCCAGGATCCAATACTCAACCCCTATAACTTAAAGAAGAAACTCAACTTGATTCATGTTTTAAGGAGATTCAGTCTACGGTCAACTGTTGTCAAGGTAGAAACATCATGGTGGGATACTACGACCACCCTGTGGCATTCAGGAAGGTGACTAAGGAGACAATGCAGAAGACATTGACCCATGACAGGCCCATCCACAACCCATCCAGACAGGTCCAGAACTGTCACCAGTTGCCTGGGCAGATCCTAAAGCAGGTCTGGCTGATGCTCTAAGCTAATGGCTCAGTGAAGAAATATTAAAAGATAGGATTAAGATTTGAACTCCTGTCCTTGGACAAGAAGGTAACTAGGTGGATTCAGCATTAACCTCACATTAACCCTGAGCTAGTAAACCTTTGTGAAAGAGCATGAGAAATTTCACTGTAGGAACTGCGGATGGAGAAGAGGCCAGCAAATGCTATGAGACAATTCTTTTGTTTTCATTTAAAGTACTTGGAATTTAACGATTGCTTGTTGTTAGGTGCACATCTTCCATATAGTGTGTGACTCAGTTTAAGATGCAGCTGAATTACTGTTATTACTACTGCTGATTTACACATGATCCAATTTTGTAAATTTGTTCTATAGTATTTTATGCTTAAAGCCTGACTAATCATTTGCTTATGTTTGTTGAATCAAATAAAACTGAGTTAATGCATTCCACTGTTTTCTTTTAAGTTCCTAGTATGTGTTTATCTTGTTACTAGAAGGAGATGAATCGGCTAACAGAATTTGCTATTTTTCTCTCTGCAGTCAGAAACTCACAGTAATTTTTTAAAAAGCACAAAGGATCAATTGCTTTCTATTGGCAATGAGGGCACAAAATAAGTGGCATGGTGAACACAAGAGGGATCTGAAACTGGCCTCTCTCCAAAGCCACTATATTTCAAGAGAGTGGATGATGTTGCTTCTATTAATAAACTCTTCTGAAAATGCATAAGCTCTGCAAGGTCTTTCTTCTTCTATGACTGCATTCTTGAAAGGGCATAAATTAGAATAACAGCATCAAATAACCTAACACCTTGAGTCAACAAAGGCAATTTACAGAAACACCAATATACTAGCAAGCAGCAGGAAAGGCACATAAAGGAGACAGCAAAAAAAAATCTTGATTTTAAGAGGGATAGAAGCCCTTTGACTAAGCAGCAACCTATGAAAGGGTGGTTTATGGGTGCTCCTATGGTGAGGCTGGCACTAGAGAAGCTCACGTTTTCGGAGCAAGTGAATATGCACCAGTTTGTAGCATTATGTAAAAGCTACTACCTTTCAGAATTTATATTTCTTATTGACAAAATTAGAGTAATACCTCACAGGATTGTTAAGCAAATCAACATTGTAGAATGCACATATAACTGAAGGTACATACTCAGTAAATAGTAGCTACCTATATTATTACTGAGAACAGTATCACTACCACCTTCAGCACATGGGAGACCAAGAACAACTGGTGCCAAGACTGGCTGTGTCATTTTCTCCAAATCCATGTTATAGATACATAATTTTTAAATGATTTTAGAACATGGTCGTTTTAATAATAAAATCTTTAAAAACATTTCTTAATTTTATTTATGCATTTGGTACAGGGCCTCACTATGCAGCTCCTCCCAAGGGCCGGGATTATAGGTGTGTGCCACCCTACCTTGTTTGATAGGCAGCAAAGCACACCTGGCACGGCACGTGTTACTGGAGATTGAACTCGGGTCTTTATGCTTGCCAGGCAGGTACTGAGACCACTGAGCTTTCTCCCCAGCCCTAAAAAAATAAAATCTTATGAAAATCTTTACATATAAACCATGTGACCTACCTTTAGAGACTGTACAGTGGAAGTATATAATGAGAAAAAGAGAACAGGAAAGTACTCGCTTCTAACTTTTATGATCCCACACCCCCTGGATCTTTCATATAAGTGCAGATTTAAACTTCCCAGGGTCTCAAAATCTGCATAGACTAAGGCCCAACCCAGGTCACCTGTAAACAGCAATGCCACTTTAGCACAGTATAGGACTCCACTGGGAACTCTAAACTTGAATGAAACTTTGTCTAAACTTTACACAGGAGCAAACAGGGCATTAGGGAATAGCTCTCCCTGGCCTTCATCACTCTCCCCTATGACTCCCAAGGACTTATCAGGGCATGAAGTACAATTCTTCTGGATTCCAAGAAGGAAAAAATTAATGAAGTAAAGACAACATCAAGAGAAGAAAAGTAATTAACTTGGAGTAAAATTCAAAGCTGCCCAACTAAAATTCAGACTAAGTACTGAATATTCTGAGCTCCTAAATGACCCATTGTAGTGTTTAGTTATGTCTGATCATAGAGGGGAACCTACGGAACATGCAGCCTCACAAGTAGTGGTTCTCAGCGCACTGTGGGTCTTAACACATAGAGAGCTCTCAATGCCACCCCACGAGGTAGGTGCTTAGAATAGCTCCATTTTTAAAGAAAAGCCACTGAGAGCTTGGACTGCTTGCCAAGGGTCACAAAGCTGCAAGCACAAGTGTCAGTATGTGACACACAGCTGACGATTTTCAAAGTCAGTGCTCTTTATCTACTTCTGTTGCCCAACTGGAAGGAAGAGCTGACTGGGTGGGTTGAAGCCCTGCACTTCACCTCAACATTGAAAGCCTGGTCCTTTCCCCTTATTTGATAATACATTAGTAAGAAAATCTCCTTCAAGTGATTGAAAATTGATATTTTCATTCTACATAAAAATGTCTCAAAGACATATGGCTGCAAACTGGTGTTTAAAATAACTTACATTTCAGAAGTGTTCTATTGGCTAAAATTATACTGAGAATACTGTGTTTATTTCAGTAAAAACAAGAAACTTTGGAAATGTTCTAAAACTCCAGGGCATCTATCATTTGACAAGAAGCTTTCTAGTTTAATTAGATATTGATTAGGAAACAAGGGATAAGACCTAGTAAAAGGCACCAAGGCTAGTGTTCAGAAATCACTTTGTTAATTAAGCAACTGTTTTCTGATCAGAAGGTACAGAGTTGGTAACTCACAGATGGGACCAATAAAATGAATTATTTTGGTTCATATTCCCTTCTGTTATGAGCTAGAAAACGACAGAAGGAGGAATCCAATTGGAGGGAAACAGCAGACTAGAATAGGGAGCCACCTTTCCAGGGGAGGTGAATGAGTTCAGAGGAGGAAGGACTCCTGCTGACAGCTGTCACTTCTGCAAACTCACTGGAGCAATGTGATGTCTATTACTAAGCAAAAAGACTGAGTGCTGAGATTTTTAATATAGTTATATTACAGTACTCAGTTACTATTCTCTCCTTGCTGGGATAGAATACCTGGTACATAAAATGAAGGAAGGAAAGGTTTATTTAGCTCATAGTCTGTAGAGGTTTCAGTCCATACTCAGTTGGCTCCAAGGCAGAGTGGCACAAGGCAGAGGGCAGCCATTCAGGGCGGTGGAAAAGCAGAGAGAAAAAGAGAGTGGCAGCAGCTCAGGCACCCAGCTAGCCCCTCTCCCTTTCTCACAGTGTAATGCAGTGTATCTGCCCCAGGGCCCTCATACACATAATCCCAGCATTGGATCAGGAATCAATCACAAACTCCACAAGCTGTTCCATGACTGCATGAGGCTTTGGGGGCAGGGACAACTAGACACAAACCAAAACACTTCTTTTCCTGGATTTTTTTAAAAGTCAGAGCTCATTTAAAGACAAGAGATTATAGCATCAGATAGGGATTCAAGGTAAGCCAAGGAGGGTTGGTGTTGGTGACGCTTCCACCCACTGCAGGAGTGAGAGCGCCTGCAGTGATGAAGCCTCTGAAAACTGAGGCACAGTAAAGGATCAGTCCAAGACCAAATTATGCTGGGCTGAAAACAGATCAGTTAGCAGTCTGCCCTTGTTTGTACCTAGCCAGAAACATTGCCTTGTGTTTGTATCTGTAATCTCTATTACCGTTTTCCTTCTATTATGAATGATAATTAACACGTCACACTGACTTTGCATTTCCAAGTTTATTTACGTGATCCTGGTTAATTCAAAAATTCTGCCTGGCAGACTGGGATTTAGAGTCAAGGAGTAGGCCAGATATTCTGGACAATTGGAGACTGTTTTAGAGAAAGGAGCCATGATAGTGCTGTGCGTACAGATTTATTGCTGAAAAGTAGGAAGCAAATAAATAAACAGGACAGGAAATAAGAAATTTTGTCTGCAAGAAAGAGGATTTCAATATATTGAGGCAATATGAAAAGTGTGAAATAGAACTTGAATACAAGGGACTTGCTGATCTTTTACTTCCTATTTTCAAATTTATCATGAATATTCTTATGAACTGCAGAGAGGAGAGGATAATGTCAAATTGTATGAAGAAGACAGAATTCATGATCAGAAATAGCAAAAGATCTCCATGCTGAATTCTAGGTTTCGAGTATCAAGTGTTAATTTTCATAGAAAAAATGTGGATAATGTCAGATTGTACTAAATATAGTCTCCATTATTTTACCTCATTTCTTCACATAGAAGGAAATACTGCCAGACCACCTTCCACTTTACTTTGCATATTTCCTGGCCTTGACCAGACTGCAGGTGTTCACCCCCTTTGATTCCTGAGCCATCTGTCCTTAAGCATATCAGCTTTTGATAATCCAAATCTGAGTTCCAGTTGATTTGGAAGAATTCCACAGAGTCAAGCAGGAAAGGATCTCCTTAAGAAGAGCAGAGTGGAAAAGATGAGAGCAACCCCCCCAACCCCCAGTTTAGAAGACAAAGCTGTGCTGGAATATATGCTTGCATATTTTGGCCCCAAACTAGCCAAAGCTAGAAAAAATAGAGCAGGAATTCCATTACCCACCTATGGTTTAGGCCCAATTCCAGATCTTATAATTCACTCTCTTAATTTTCCCAGTCCATTTAACTGCATGTTTAGAAAATTAGAAAGAACATAGATCAGCACCGCATATAATGGTTGTGTTACTTACCTGCTGCTGCCAATTTTCTCTCTGTCTCTGTCTCTGTTTCTCTCTCTCTCTCTCTTTAAGTATTTAGCACAGGGTCTCACTCCACAACTTGGACTCATAGTGCTCATCCTATTTTCAGCCTCCCCAGTGCTGGGATTACAGGTGTGTGCGACCACGCCCAGACTCGGTGGCCAGCTCAGTGTGCCTGGGTGCAAAGCCAGCAAGGTATGAGGTGCTGGGGGGTCAGGGTCGATCTCTGGCCCTGCGCTTGCCTAAGCAGGTGCTTAGTTCACTGAGCTATCTTGTTGGCCCTGCTAATGGGAATTCTTATCTTTTTGCCTCTTCTTCCTCCATTCTTAGTGGCACATACACACAAAATGATATCGAAACAACAGCCCCCAAGGATTATTATTGTCCATCTATCATGAGTATTACACATGCATGCAGAGATGTTATAATTTATCACAGTTTATGTCAGGTTGAGGTCTTCTGATGATGCTTCTGATGTCAGGTAATATCGAAATCATTTACACAGCAAGTTCCATTCTAAACTTTTCTCTTAGCGTGAACAGACCCACAAGTGATCAGCCTTTGCTGTACAGGAGCTGCAGCCCATGCTTTCCTCAGGCTCCAAGACTAGCTTAGTGCTTAGTTACATTACCTCTGCATTCATTCTTTGACAAAATAGCTTTTTCAGATGCTAAGTGCTATGCCTGGCACGTAGAGTAGGAATGTTGAACAAAGTAGACAAAGGTCCTGCATTCCTGAACAGCAGACATTCAGACATTTGGCAATATTTTTAAACAAAGGGATGGCTTATTGAACAAAGGAATGGATGAGCAAATAGATACACTTGCACAGAACAAAGATAATTCACACTTGAGTAGAGAATTAACTCTGGTGCTGTTACACCAGGCCCAGTAATCCTGCTCATGCGATGAAGAGGTAGACTGAGAAATGGTGTGTGTGTTAGGGTATAAAATTGTTACTTAACCATTGATTCTATTAAATAATGGTCACTCCAGTAATTTTTAAATAAGCATTTTCAAAGGGCGTGCAGTATCTATTTACTATTATTATATTTGACGTTATCCCAAACATATATTTGTGTGAATTAAGATGGTAGACCTTGTTGTCTCAGTCATCTGAGCTGCTGCAGTGCAGCATAGACCCGGTGACTTGCACAGCAGACATTTACTATCCCAGTCTAGGAGGCTAAAAGTCCAAGGTGAAGGGCCTGACCAATTTGGCATCTGGAAAGACCCCCTTTCCTGGATACCTTACACCCAAATTCTCATATTCTTACACAGCTGGAAGTGGAAAAGAGAGATGTCTCAGATCCCTTTTACAAGCACTAATTCCATTTGCAAGGGCTGCTACTCTCATGGCCTATTTCTCTTCCAGGGTCCCCACCTCCAAGTACTTTCATCTTGGGGTTAGGATTTCACCTCATGAGTGTGAGACACAAACTCCACGACAGCATTTATTCTCACAAGCAGAGTGCACTGGTGGTCAGTGCTCAACATGCTCAGTGCCAGGGACCTACCCACCAGATGCTGACTGTGGCCAGTACCTGGGTAATAAAGAAAAAGGTCCATTCCACTGGGCTCACTGAGATAGATTTTAGGGCCATTTCGGCCACAGAGCTCCCTGTGAGCTCAGCTCCATCAGTCTATGTTCCCCACCTCCTTACCCATGTGTACCTCTCCCAGAGCAAGCCATGCACTGGTTCTCTGGCCTTGATTCACAGATTGCAGTCGATAGCCCAACTACTGAGGACCTTTTCATTATGAGAAACTCTTTTTCTGGAAACCATTCTAGGATTTATATTCTGTAAAATTTGTGTGAGAAAAACTATGTGTTACATGAATTACCATTTCTAAAATGGCAATGAGCTTTATTTAAATTCAAAATCAAATCTTCATGTATATTGAGGCTATCAGAACTGTCAGGCAGTTTTGACTGATTTTGATAGGGGCAGCTTCTTTATTTCTGTTACACAAACACAAGTCATGAAATTGTGACTAAAGATGGAAATCTGTGTTATTTTAATTTCAACAAATTGTGTTTTGTTGAAGTAGGTTTAGTGTAAAATACAAGTTTTTAAGAAAAAGTGGTCCTGCCTTAACCAAATCTGACACCTAACAATAGACATTTACACACACACACACACACACACACACACACACACACACACATACACACACACACACTCACACAAAGAGAGTCATATCAAATACTGAAAGGGGTTTAGGGATACCCTGCCCAATCATTCTGGGGTTTTTCTAAGAAGTGATGTGCAAAGTAGAACAGTGACTCACTTAAGATTCCACAGAGCTGGACCTCTGATTTCTAAACTCTAAATTTAAAATAAGGCAGCCTCTGTCCTTCAGGCCCCTGGTGGTGAGGCGAGGAGAATGGTATTAGCTTCACAAAAAACAAAAAAGAAAAGAAAGAAAGCATTCAGGCATTTATGTATGAAATCACAATAGAATTTTTTTAAACAGCTGTGTTTTTGATTTATAAAAATTCAACTAAGCACACATTTTCGGGAACATCACCTACACATAAATCAGAGAATACACATAAACAGGAGGGTATAAAAGCTGCTTTTTTCTCATGCACACAAGCAACCATGATGATTTAATAAATCATTAGGATAAGATCCAATCAGGCATCCAGTAGTCTAATAATCTACATTGCTAAAAAACATTTAATAAAGGAATATGGACTGAGAGAAAACACACACTGAATCACTTTAACATTTTCATCAGAAAGTGGTTTTATCAACATATTTTTTGTGCTCATCTTTTCATAGATTCAATCAGCACTACCTTCCCAGAAATCAGGCATCGAGATTCCATGGCAACCACTGTGTTCTGTGTACACACATACACACACACACACACACACACACACACATATACAAAGTCAACACATTTAAATAACCATAACTCATGCCCACTTATGGCTATTAGATTTGAATTTTGGATAGAAAAATAGCTACCATCATTTCTTTTCCAGTTAGGGGCTCTGCTATTGATAATGTCATTGATAAACCAACTGATCATGCAAAACACAAAAGCAAAGCCTCACAATGGGAAAAAGCAATGCAGCCCAGGCCTGGATCCCTTCCCCATCAACTTAGTCTTAATTTTTTCTTGGAAATGATTCTCAGCTCAGTTGTGAGCTGCTCCAATCAGGTCCTTCACTAGAAATAAGCCAGAATTGATAGGACCTGGGAATCAGTGTTTTTCTACCCCAAAGGTAAATGGTTTTCAAATGTTCAATCATTTTCTCTATTTTAAATAATATAGCTTTGAGAGTCAATTTCAGAAGATAAATTTGTAGATTTGAGTAATTGCTCAAGAGTCATATCCACAGGGAGACCTTGGTTTATCCTTTTCAAGCACCTAGGGGGAAGAAATGTAGAGCAAAACTAAGGAATATCTACCACGTAAACAGGATGAGAAGTTCTACGCACTAGCACAGGGATACAAGCTGTGAAAAGGAATTTCACATGATTCATGACCATGTCTGGCAACTTTCCTCATAGTTACAATACAATTATATGTGGCTCTCATTTAAAATACAGATATCTGAGTCTTCCTTGTATCCCACTGCATTGAAAGCCACTGGATTCTACTACCTACAGAGGGGACCTTCGGCAGGACACTGAAGACTGGGATAACAAATGAAGCGTACATGGCCTGCCAATAACTGGACATCCATGTGAGTTTGTAACAAAGTGAGAAAAGGAAATCCTGTAAACCTAACAGTGACATGTGGCTGCTGTGGCTTGGTTAGGTACCATAGGTACTACTGAGGCAATGGGGGGATAGTAAAACCATAAATATTTTCTAAAGACTAGAAGCTGTAAGCAGGAAGTGAAATCAAGGCAAGGGATATAAAGCAGCCATTCAATCAGTACAATTGTGCTTATATTCACTAACTGCCTTATCATCACCTAGACCGGGATATCTCCACGGAAGACATAACAACAAAAACATCAATTTTAATGTTTTCACAACTTTTTATAGTTCACAAAACTGATTTTATAACATCCATGTCAAAGGCATAGAATGGTTAAAGAGAAATACTATAGAAAGTCATAGCTAGTTTCATCTTTATCAGCTGAACTTGACTATAATCACCTTGAGAATCTGAGATCTTTATCTCCTTCAACAGTGATTAGAAAGAAGGATTTTTTTTTTTTTTTTTTTTGGCTGGCTGGCTCAGGCCGCCTTATGGGTCTGTCTGGTAAGGCATGTGAATCTGGGGATCCAACCCAGGTCTCTGCACCTGACTGGGTTCTCCCAAGTAGGTGCTTAAACAATTGAGCTTACCCTCAAGCTCCCTCCAACAGTGATTGGCTTAGCCTAAGTGTTTGATAATATTGGCTGAATGATTATTAAATTAATAAAGATATCAGAAAAGATTATAAGTTGGGGAGATGAAAGGAATGTACTTTTTAGATAATACCTAGCAGTATATTTTCCCCAATACATAGAATTCAAGTACTCTAATAGTTAGGACAGTGTCTCATCTTGATTGATTTTGGGCTCTATCCTAGAGACTGGTGGGGCACACATCTGTATTTAACTGAGTGTGTCAGAAGAGTGCTGCGTTGGGCATACATTCGATCCCTCACATCTTCTGTTCTGACACTCTTCCTTGGTTCTGTTTCCTGAACTCCATGAATTACACAGCTGTGCTTCACAAAGACCATCTACCATTATGTTTGTGTGCTGGAACCAGAGAAATGTGAACTGATACTATAAACAACATCCTTAAAATTATAGATATCAGGTATTGTGTCTATTAACAGGAAACCTGACCAATACAAGCAACTAAATAAAACACATAGGAAAACGCAGTGGGAAGGGGAGTGGGTTGCTCTCTCAAGAAGCTCAGATAATGTTTTAAAATACATACTCACTACTACCAGATTGGGTGGGCTTAAACAGTTGCAAAGTAGCACACAAGAAAAGAATGTTCTAGGGCTAGAAGAACTCAGTACCTAACCCTCTGCATTAAACAGTGGTCTTTTATACTAAAAAGACTGCTACAAGAATGTCATCAGCTCAATATAGGTGGCTACAACACTTCCTATGACATCATAGAGGGTAGAGATATTTCCTGTGGCCACTGATGTCTAACAACTTTACCAGCACTTTCAACTTAGCTTCTGATTACATCTGCATTTAACATAGCTTAGGATATCTCTATGTGAGTGTTTATGTGTGAGACAGCTTTCAGAGATATAAATCAGGCCTTTTTTGGTCATTATAGAAACAAATCTCAATAGTATAGAAACGATAAGTATGGGCCCGACTGCAGAAGACCTGCAGGGTGACTCTAGAGTGGACAGAGCCCATAAGTAGTACTTTCTCCCTAAATTTCTACCCTGAGGCAGAGATGCCCAGATGGGCGCAGTACCCACATATTGGCTCCCCTTAGCATAGGCTAGTATAGGCTTAAGAATTTTATAAAAGAGCCAGGCTTGGTGGCGCATGCCTGTAATCCCAGCACTCGGGAGGCTGAAACAGGAGGATTGTTGTGAGTTCGAGACCAGCCTGAGCTACAAAGTGAGCTTAAGGCCAGCCTGAACTGCATAGTGAGACCCTGTCTCAAAAATACAAAAATAAAAAAATATAAATAAATAAATAAATAAATAAATAAATAAAGAATTTTATAAAAGAGCAAATTGAGATGTACAAATAACAGTGAATGTCTAATTGGGGTTAGAAAAGGGCTTTGATAATCCTACATTTGCTGACTCAAATTTCACTTTTATCAGTAAGGAATTGGATAATAGAATAAGATTAACTATGTTAATACAGAATTGTGCATTTCTCCAAATAAGGTCATTAAAACGTGATGCTATGAGCTTATACATTAGTTTGGCAGAGATTCTCTATAAGAAGTTCAGAAGCAGTTTCATTTTAGAATCCTTTGTAATGTAATGTGAAATTAGAAATGAATACAAACCACCCTAAGCTCATGTTCCATACATTTCAGTGGGTTACAAAAGAAATCAGATACTGAAAATCTCTATGCAGGGCTTTCATTTGGAAAAGAACAATGCACTTAGGTCAGTAAACACCTTAAAAGTATTTATCTTTTTATAGGCAAAGACTGGGAGACAAGCATCTTAACCAAGTAGTCAAAGCTAATCTCAAAAGCAATACAACAAACAGATACTGGTGTCTCCTCAGAGGCTGCTCTGGGAAGGGCACAGCATGATTTACGTGACATCTGGTCCAACAATGAATAATCAGAAATTGATCGGAACAAAACCACCTCTCTCACTATAAAATAGCTAGTGTGTACTCATGGGTCAGAGCCATGAAAAAAGAAAGACTTAGGGAATGTTCCAGTTTCAAGGAGGCTTAAGGAGATGTGACAACTACCTGCAACAAACGACTGTTTGGATCACAAAGATAACTAAAGATACTAATGTGACAGTAGATGGAATTTAAACATAGTATCTACATTAGGTAGTAATATTGTCTCACTGTTAATTTCCCAATTTTTATAAATGTACTATTATGTATTATTTTTGAAAAGTACGTGAAAGATATGTGCAAATTCATTGTATTAATTTGGCAACTGATGTAACTCAAAATGACAAGTTAATATTTTATTTAATTTGCCCAGAAGGAGATGTCATGTTTTCTTCTTACCACAATAATGGTTTTGCAAAAGATGATCTTAGCTCCAAGAGAGATCTTATTGATAAACCAGGTAAATTACAAAGCTGAGCACACAATGGCTTCAAGGCTGTCGACCTGATTCTTGATCTCTGAGTCTGCACATCCTCTCACTAGTGCTACGTCCTGCTTTATCAGAACTTTTAGACCTGAGGCCTCTTACAAAAGCCCACTTTTGCCATTTCATACTGTAAGGCCAGGAAGGCTGATGATGATATATTTTGACCTGGTAAATGGAAACACTTTGTCCTATAAAACACATGCTATCACCACTTTAAGAAGGATCATATGGAGTTATTAGGTGTGATATATTGAAGGTAAGGACTTATTGTTTTTAATATTTATTTATTTGGTACAGAATCTCACTATGTAATTCAGATTTAGTGATCCTCCTGTCTCAGCCTCCTCAGTGCTGGGATTACAGACATGCACCACCACACCTGGACTCTATTTAAACCCAACCAATCTGGTAGTAGTAGTTATCATGGTGCAGGGCCAGCACATCATGTAGTACCAGAGATTGAATTTGGGTCCTTGTGCTTGCCAGGCAGGTGCTCAGACCATTGAGCTATCTCTCCCGCCCAAGAATGTATTATTGATCAGGGATTACAGATCACCATGAAAAATGTATAGTAACATTGAAAATATAGGAGTCAATTGCAAATAAAGACAATAAAGGAGAAGATTGTAACAAAATAATTATCAAGCAATTTTTACTTACATCAGTAGTCTTTAAGCATTTTTGCTTGGTCATGTATCTATTAAAATGATCTTGGAAAAAAACTTCACATCTTTAATTTGAAATATTAAATTTCACCCTGGATTTGTAACTAACTGTCAAAGTTACCATTTCTGACAAACTCCAATACACTTTTTTTTTTCTTTTTTGGAAGAACCAGGGATCAACTCAGGCCCTTGTCCTTGCAGGGAAGCAGATATTCCACTGAGCCACCTCCCCAACCCTCCTGTAATGACACATTTTAATTAAGTTGACAGATACTCTGTAAAATTTACCCAAGGTAATCTAAACACACTAAAACAAGCTGGAAATCACAATCATTTCATAAATAAAGGCAGACTCTTCTCTTTCAGTCAAAAATGTTACATCATTATTTTATTCCCTTTAAACTCTCACTCTCTCTCTTTTTTGTGGTGCCAGGGATTAAACTCTGGACCCTACATTTGCCAGGCAAGCGCTTATTCTACTGAGCTATTTCCCCAGCCTCCTTTAAACTCATATTTGAATCCCAACCCTGCCAGAGCTTTGTCATGAAAAAAGACATGGGTATGAATGGTACTTCATATGTCAAAAAATATGTGTGTGAATTGAACTGTAAGTTGTGTTGGAGCATAACATTACCAGGCTCTAAGAATTAAAAGTTATTTCTGTACTGATTTGTTACACTGATTTGTCATTATAGATGCTATAGGGTTCAAATTTTCTGAAAACATATATAATTATTAACACCAAAAGTAAACTGTCATTAATAATAAACTCTTCATTAAATAGATGAAGCCAAAGCACTTTGCCTATATAATTCATATATTTAACAATGAATACTAATCAGCTGTATAATATCACAATAATATCATTCTTTGTTTTCTATAGACCTAAAATTATAGAAAAAAATTGTTTTTTTAAATAAACTGATTCAAATGGAAGCAGTTTGACCACAGTAGGTTGCATAATTCAACTCCTTTTATATATTGACCAAAAATTTAGCATAGTTATTGCATCAAAGTTATTTTAATTTTTTTCCTGCCTCTTGTTTTTCATTATCTTCTTTTTACATTTAAGTAGAGTGTAGCAATAATTGATGTGACATTAGAAGCAGTACACATTTAGAAAACCAAAATGATAGGTATTTTAAGCATGGTTTTAGTGCTACACATTGCTATCTTCAGTGCAGTTGCTTAGTTCACAGATACAGAGTTAGTCATGGTGAGAATTCTACCCATTAACTGCTATTTTCAAACATCCTGATGGAGATTCTTGGGAGCATTGCTTTAACCATCTTGTTTATATAAATGTATGTTTTTGCCCCTGCCATGTTTCCTAACTTTTCTCCTTTCTTGCTCTTCATTATTTAATCCTTAAATTATCACTTTCCATTTAAGTGTTATACCTTTCTATTTTTGTTTCTTCTTTTGAGTTCTTACACCAGAGAGACAATATGATGTTTACATATGTGGGTCTGGTTTATTTCACTTATGATTACATCTTCAAGCTGCATCCACTTATATATGGAGGTTTCGAGTTTATCATTCTTTATAGATGAGGAATACTACATTGTATAAAAACACCACATCTTTTTATGGGTATTTTGTTGGTTTCCAAGATTTGGCTCTCACAGGTTGTGCTGCTATAAACCTAGGCACACATACACCACTATGATACAAAGTTTTCAGTTCTTTTAGCAAAATTCCTAAGAGCTAGATTGAATGGAATTTCCAGTCCTGTTTTGTTTGTTTGTTTGTTTTAAAAGTCTCCACACTGATTTCCATATGGTTGCACCAGTCTACATTCCCACCAGGAGTGGAGAAGGCTTCCTTTTTCCCCACAGCCTCTCCAACATCTGTTGTTGGTTTATTTCTTTAAGATAGTCATTCTTTCTGGGATTAGATGGTTTCTCCATGTTGTTTAATTTGCAACTCATGGATGGCTAGTGAAGTGGAATATTTTTTCATGTATTTCTTAGCTTCTAGAATTTCTTCCTCTTTTCATCTCAGATGCCCATTTTTGGATTGGGTCTTTAAATTTTGGGGCCCTAATGATTTTTAGTTCTTTATAAATTCTATACTCATGCTGGGCCAAATTCTAGATAGAAGACCTTTGTCTGAGTGCTTATTAGTTAAGATTTTTTCCAAATTTGTGGCTTGGCTTTTCATTTTGTTGGTAATTTATTTTGTCATCCAAAAAGTTCTCAGTAAGAGGACATCCCAGTTAATTATTTCATGTAATTCCTGTGCAGTTCATGAACTATTTGCCTACCCCTATATCTTCAAGAGGTCCTCCTACTTTCTCTTCCAGGAGATTCAGTGTTTCTGTTTCAGTGTTTAGATCTTTAATGCATTTTGAGTTTAGCTTAGTGCATGATGATAGACCTGGATCTCATTTTAGTTTTCAGCATGTAGAGAGCCACTTTCTCCAGGATCATTTGTTAAAGAGTCTATCTTTCTTCCAGTAAGCTTGTTTGACCCCTTTGTCGAAGATGAGGTGGTTGAGTGTGTTCCCAGTTGCTTCTCCATCTTCTAATCTATTGCATTGATCCTCAGGTCTATTTTGTTGCCAATAACATGCTGATTTTATCACAGTACCTTTGTAGTATAATTTTAAGTGAGGAAATGTAATACCTCTTGCCTTGTCTTTGTTGGCCACGATTGCCTTTGCTATTCTAGGTCTTTTCTGGTTCCAAATAAATTTTAGGAATGATTTTTCTATGTCTGTGAGGTATATTGGTGGTAGTTTGATAGGGATTGCATTAAATCTGCATAACAATTTTGGGAGTATGGCCGTCTTCATGATGTTGGTTCTTCCTATCCATGAGCAGGGAATATCTTTCCTTGCTCAGAAATGTTCTATGATAAGTTTTTTCAGAGTACTTTAATTTTCATTGAATAGATCTTTGACTTCTTTAGTTAGATTAATTCCTAGGTATTTCATTTCTGCGGTGCTATTGTAAAAGGAATTGTTTCTCTAATTTCTCCCTCAGTGTGTTTATCATCTGTATAGAGAAATGCTATTAACATTTGGGTATTAGCTTTGTATCCTGCTATGCTACTGAATTTGTGTATTAATTCTAGTAGCTTCTTAGTGGAGTTTTTTGGGTCTTCCAAATAGTGTCATGCCATCTGCAAATAATGATGTCATAACTTCTTTACCTATTCTTATTCCTTTTATTTGTCTCTCTTGTCTAATGGCTCTAGATAATGATTCCAGAACTATGTTGCACAAGAGTGATGAGAAAGGACATTCTTGACTTGTACCAGATCTGAGAGTAAAAGATTTCAGTTTTCCCCATTTACAATTATGTTATGCCCCTGCCATGTTTTCTACCTTTTCTCCTTGCCCTCTCTTCATTTTTTAATCCTTAAGTTGTCACTTTCCATTTAGTTGTTTTATACCTTTCAATTTTTGTTTCTTTCATTATAGCTATCATTTCTTATTTTACTTCAGGGATTATTTCTGATTTGATTTCCTCTATACTTTTCTGCAGTTATTTTCTTTACTTCAGATACTGATATTTCAGAAATTTCAGCTATGTGATTTCCCATTTCTTCTATGTTGGTGTCTCCTGCATTTGTTCTTTGTGGGCTTGGGGCCTGAGAATGCATTTTGCTCCTTCTCCTTGTCATTTTGTATAGCACTGTGCTTTGACTTATGGTGTAGAGCTTTAGTGCAGTTATTATAGATGAATATAATGGGGAAAATATAATTGAGGATCTAGAAATGTATCTTTTGGGAAACATGCACATTCTAGGACCGTCTTAAATTATTCCCCTTTACATGAGGAATTTTCACCAAGAACATTTATGAAACCTAAGCCACATGGAAGGCAATTTTTATAATAAAGTGTCAGCATATTGAATGTATTTCTTCACAAGCACCAGTGCATTCTGGGAGTGTCAGCTTTGCAGAACCAACCTGTCCATCATGCAGCAACTCCTAACGTGCAGTAACTGCTACAAGGTCACTGAGGACCAAGGCTTCCAGCAGCAGGACACACAATCCCTTCATTACAAATGATCACTGGAAGACCCTTCCCTTGAGAGAATAAAAAAAGGCATTCATCCATGCAGCGTGAATTGAGGGTAGAGCTAATCTATCCTTGGTAGTCATTCTGCTACAGAAATATGTCAGGTAACAGACTTTACAAACCAATACATCTGTTTGCTGTTCCAAAATGAAGTGCCCTGGTGCCCAAAGGCCTGGACTTCACCTCTGAATTTTCCACTTAACAGCTAGGTACACTTCGAGATCTGCTCAACCCCACTGAAGCCCTGTGTTCCCACCTATCAAAACCTTGCCCAATTAAATATGCTCCTCTTTGTTAGTGGTGAAAGGAAAAACGATGTGCCTTCAAGGGGCTATTAAGATATATTTTTGTGCTAGATCCATGAATGTAATGTTCCAGTAGACACTTTTTTATTAATTGACTTAATACTTTGGCCAGATCTGAGGTCTTCCTTCAGAACATGCTTTTTGAGTAAATAATCACATTTATTTTGAGGAAAATTATACCCTTTCACAATAGAAAAGATAACGAGTACTCTGAACAGAGGTTATACTGAATTAGAGAAACCAGGCTAACTTTTGAGCAGTTTTATGGTCTGTGACACCTTTGAAGAAGCACTGAAATTTAATGTACATTTTTCATAAGGTATTGCTGCCACGTAGAAGGATTTTAGGGATTATGAAAAGTTCATTTATTCAAATTTAAATACATGGTTGAGAATATTTGTATTCCTTGTATCAAAAATCTTCTGTAAATGAGAGAAAATATTTTGGAATTAGCAATAATGAACAATTTAATAAAAATTAAGTATTCTTTTAGCTGTCATGGAATAAAGATTAAGTTTAATTAACACAATAAATGTGCTTCTCCCCTACCTTTCTCTAAGAGGAATGACAACAGAAAGAAGACAGAACTAGGTCAGTGCTCCTTGATGACAGCACTTTAACAAGTGACAGAATGAAATTAGCTCATGTTATAAGATGCATAAGTGCAACGCTTCTGTACACGCTATCTGTACCTGTTCTGTTCATTCTCTTCCCAGTGTCTAAATTTCTTTTGTGCAATTATAAATGAAATACATACAGCATTTGAGGGTTTTATTTTTTAGTACATGTTTGCATCAAACCAATGTCTTCACATAATGCATTTCAGAAAAAACAATTCTTCCTGCGGAGTGTTTTCATTTATTATACTACCTTGGATCCTTCATCTGGAAGGCCAGCCGCCCACATCGACAGGTGAGGAGCAGGCCCCAAAGGTACCTCGGGGAAGGAAGCGGGAGGACCCTTTAGCTGCTGGCCTGGTAGATAACAGGGAGCAATCGCCTCTCGGCTACTCACCTGCGAGCGAGGGGGTTTCAAAAAGTGAAACCAAAAGTAGTGTGCCATCTTCCACGGCTGTTTTAGGCAGACTGTAACGATGGGTGCATCATCATCTCATCCAATATACAAAGCATTAAAGGGATTGCTTGCCTCCAAGGGCCTCAATCTCCGCACAAAGACCTTAGAGAACTTTTTGAGAGACATAGACCATGCAGCACCATGGTTCGCACAAACGGGCAGCCTGTCTTTGCCATCTTGGGACAAATTAGGGAAAGACCTAGAACGTGCCCAAAGAGAAGATATCATGGGGGGGGCACTTACCCACTTTGGAGGTTGGTGCGCAGTTGTTTAGAAAATCGAAAGAATGACAAGTTGATCTTAAGTGGAAAGGAAGCCTTACACCAGCTTCAGGATGAGTGCTCAGAGCGGGGTAGCAGTAGGGAGTCCGCCTTTCAGGGAGCAACTGGGAAAGACGCGGTGCTTCCTGGGTGGTTTAGGAAACCAGACAAGCCAAGGGAGGAAGAGCAGAGTGCCGACGGGAGTGAGTCTGACACATCCTCTTCCGGTTCTGAGGAGGGGGATGAGGCACTCCTCGAGGCAGTACGCACCCTGTCTCTTGGGACTCCGTTGTGCACTAAGGGAAAGGCTCAAAAGAAAAGGAGTTCGACGGCGCTGCCGGTTAAACCCTCAGCGCCGCCGGCATATAAAGGGGGGCGCTGCTGTTTACAGGATCTATGGGGGAAATGCCCTGATGGCTTTATGCCTGGCGCGTTCCCTGTGTTTGAAGACCCTAACACTCAGCTGCGCTGGCAACGGCCATTAGAATGGAAAGAGGTTAAATCTATAACCGAATCTGTCCGCAACTACGGGCCTCAAGCTCCTTTTACCTTAGCTCAAGTGGAAAATATGCAACGGTTTGCTATGACCCCTACGGATTGGAAGAATTTGGCAAAATCTTGCTTATCCCCTGGACAGTACTTGGATTGGCGCATAGCAAATTTAGAATTTGCCATAGAACAGGCTGCCGAAAATGTGGCAGCCGGCAATCAGTATTGGGACAAAGACATGCTGTTAGGGGAAGGTAGATTTCTGGCTCATCAAACAGACTATCCAGAGGTGGTATATCAACAAATCAATGTTATGGCCATTCGGGCATGGAGGGCTATACCATCCAGGGGGCTAAGGGGCAGAGTTCACTGTCAAAGATTCATCAAGGCCCTTCAGAGCCCTTTTCTGATTTCGTAGCCCGCATGCTGGAAGTGGCCGGCCAGATATTCCCTAACACAGATGAGGCGGGCCCAGTTCTAAAGGAGCTTGTTTTTGAACAGGCAAACAAGGCTTGTCGAGCGGCTATATTACCCTTTAAGAATAAGGGCATAGAATCCTGGTTAAAAATCTGCAGAGATATAGGCGGGCCGCTAACTAATGAGGGTCTTGCCGCTGCAGTTGCTCAGATCATTCAGCCAAAAAAGGGATCTAAACCTACAGGAAAAAA
>PVKA01007529.1:0-77373 GCA_004027165.1 Ctenomys sociabilis | reverse complement strand
GGGTATTCCATGGGCTAACAGCTGGCTCAAGGTGCCCTAATTGTAATTGCTCTTCTACCAGTGCTGATAAGATCCTCAACTTCTCCTGAGTTAGGGGCCATTGGGAAACCCATTTCGGCTCTGTTGTCTTCCATTGAATTGGCAGTGCAGAAATAGGCAGAGAAGTGACAATGGCCCCTGCTATAAATTTGGATCATAGACAATGCCAAATCTACCTTGTTTTGTTACAGGCTCAAATGGAAGAGTACTGCCTTGCAAGTTTTTACCTAAGCCTTGGTTCTGTTGATAGCCCATCTTAGCCATCATTTTACTAGCAGGTGATATGCACTTTTGTGGGGAATAGGTAGTTAAGACAACACCCCACTCTTTCATAAGGTCTCTGCCCCATAAATTGACTAGAATAGGTGCAATAAATTGTGTTATAATATTTTTCTGTCCATCAGGGCCAATGTATGAAAGAGGCAGCACACACTGTGAGACAGATTGAGGAGATCCTAAACCTATCAGAGCTGTGGAGGCAGGTCTAGTTGGCCAAGCAGATGGCTAGGATTGGCTACTGATAATGGTCACATCAGCTCCTGTATCCATCAGTCCAGTAAAAGGTTTCCCATTTAATTTAACAGTACAAGTAGGTTTATGACTTAGAAATAATTTGGGAAACATAAATTTCCTTCTGTAAAGGCTTATCTCTATTGGGTTCACAAAAGAGATAGAATGCAGGAGATGACTGAACTGTGGGAAATAGAAAAATCTGAGTGATCAGATCACCAGGCTGTTACCCAATTATCAGCAGAACATACAGCAACTGATATTCCTTTATTATAATCACCATCTACTACAGTTGGAATTATATTAAGGCCTTTAGGAATTAAGCTCAATTTTCCAATGATTAATCCCACAGTACCTTCTGGTAGTGGTCCATAAATTCTAGTAGGGATTAAAACTGGTTCCCCCCCTCTAATAAGTGGATGTGAGAAGCTGCTGGTAAATCTAATCCTGGACTCTGTGTGCTTCTTCGTATGAGGGATCTAAGGTCTCGCTTCGTACCCATCCTGGTAGTGGGGTCATTGTCTGTCTAGTTTGGACTGGATATAATTGGTGTAGCTGCTTGTGGGACAGCAGGGCATTGTTTGAGTTTGTTCCCTATGTTTGTACCTGGCCCCGGGGAAGGGCCGATTCCCCGTTTCCCTGCAGGAGGGTTCCATCTTTGTGAAATCTAGACTTATAATCTCTTGCCCAGTGGAAATATTTCATACAACGTGGACATGGAGTACTTGGTAAATCTGAGTGTGGTCTTGTAACAGCCTGACTAGCAGAGTCAGCTGACTTCATAATACGACCTGGGTAGCAACGGCGATTATGTCCGCATTTGCCACAATTAAAACACTATCATATCCAACTTATCACCAAAGTGTTGAGATATAGCCATGAGTGCAGATGCATGGGTGGTGGATCCAATATTCTGGCATGCTCGAATGTAAGTATATAAATCCTGTGTATGGAGTACTGAAGCTAAGGCCCTTTTGCAGTCTTCATTGGCGTTCTCACATGCCAGCTGATGAATAAGTATTTTAGCTGCATTATTCTGTGAAATCTGCTTGTTTACAGCTTCTTGCAACCTTGTTACGAATTGGGTGTTTCACTAAGGCCTTGGAGTATCTGGGTAAAAGACTTATTCGGTGTACCATATTCTGGTACAGAACTCCATGCTCGACGTGGCAATTCCTTGCATTGCATGAAAAGGAGGGGCGGGGCACGTGCCGGGACCTTTAAGTCAGCATATTGTCCAGTGCCAGATAGCATTTCCTGTGTAATTGCTTTAAGATTCTCATCTCCACTATTCTGATTACTCTGTGCCTGCTCTGAAATCAATGTCTTTAATTGTGATTCAAAATGCAGGAATTGTGCGGATGATAGACATGTGCGCGCAAGATGGGTTATGTCACTTGGCATCATTTGGAAGCCTTGAATTATGTTATCCAAGCAACCAAGTGTGTAAGGGCCTTGGACACCATTACGTAACACACTCTGCCTTAATTCTTTCAGGAGCAAAATGTTAAAGGCTGCATGAGTACTGCATTTACGAGTAGAGTGTTCTGGATCTGTCTCTTCAAGGACAGGAGAACACATTGTCTGTGGATATAACCTCAAGTCACTGTACTTTGGCCTACTTAAGGATGGGGAAGGAAGAGGCTCATTTTTAGCCTGATGGCTCTGTATGACTATAGGAAGTGGAGGGGCAATGGGGAGAACATGGAGAGGATTATCTATATTTTTTAAAGAGACTTCCTTGATTTCTAGAAGACCATTAGGAAAGTCCTGACCCAGGTGACCCAACTCTTTTGTTATAGTTCCAACAGAGCTCTTCTCAATTATAATTACCTTGTTTACTAGCCTTGGGTCAGCATCCTTGCAATGCTTTGTAATGGTAAACTGTTGATCTGCATTCCTTCCTGGGCTGTTACAATGGAAGGCCCAAACAGCTCCCTTTACCAGGTTATAAGTGGCTATAGTTTGTGGGTGAATTTTTCTTTTCTGAGCTTTGGCTACATAAAAGCTCTTACCGATTTCATCCCAAATCTTGAGATCCAGCATACCAACTTTGGGAAAAGATGGATACAATGTAGCTATCTCTTGGAGTAGCCTAAAAACTTGCTTAGATGTTTAATACCAGCATCTTTTAACATTTTCATAATCAACAAACTAAATTCTTTCTGTTCTATGGATAAAGACTGAGCTTGCTCCATTGTTACCCTTGACGAACAGATTCCTATTTGCTACTTGTGTCTGAGCACTATAATTAATAAAATGCTCCGCTTACCTTTAAATTGGTCATGCAAGGTCCAGTGGGTCACCTGCACTTGATTCTGGTAAGTGGTTGTTGTGTTGCAAAGGTCATGTGATCAGGCCATGTTGGGCGCCAAATGTAAAAGATGCTACCAGATCCTCGTCTCAGTCCAAAAAATCAATATTTGTAATCCTAAGGTTACGTTATTGGAATCCTGTCGAAATTGATTCCAATCTACCACTTTCCATGTAACCACAGCGAAAAATGAAGACACTAAATTATATCTTTAATCATTGGGGAGTCGAGGGGCTCTAGGTCCAGACACAAAGATGGCTTCCCGGAACCAAGAGCGTGACTCAGGGCCTCACCCAGTTTTTATTCAGTGGGGGAGTGGCTTGAGGAGGATTGACTGAGAATCATGAGAATTAGGTGACTACTGTGAGCTGAGCTAGGCGGGTGGCCTAAATTCACCTCTACCATATGCAGAGAGAGGATATGCAGAGAGTGATCTGCATTACATAGTGTTTAATGTTTTGGAAAGTCTGGTGCTTCAGCGTTGGTGCAGTCTTTCAAGCCCCAGGAAGTCATAGCCTCTATCTCGAGGCTTGGTGAACAGAGCATTAGCTCTACCACCCTGTCTCGACATGGCTCACATTAAGGAGCAGCAAGTTTACCAGTGCCACCTTCAAAGACTATCACCAGCACCTCAGCTAGACCAATACACATTGCTTAAGGCCAATTGAAGGATAAACAGAAGTCCTAGCCAGCTCTCTACATAACAATACCAGGAAATAGGATCAGGCTCAGTCAAAATGGAGACAGTTGCTCTTCTTTCAAGGAAAACTGCTCAGTGGGTCCTCCATAGAGAAGAGTTCTTTTCTACCTGCAGCACCTCTAGCATTGGCTATTGTTTGATTTCTTGATGATAGTCATTCTTTTTGGGGTGAGATGGAATCTCAATGTTGTTTTAATTTCTCAAATAACCAAGGATGTGGAATATTTTTTATATGTTTGTTACTTGTGTTTCTTCATCTCAGAAGTACATATATATGTCACATGCCCATTTTTGGATTGGGTCTTTGAATTTTGGGGAGCTACTTCTTTTCAGTTTTTGAAATGTTGTAAATAGAAGTCTTTTGTTTGAGGAACAATTGGATGAATTTTTCCAATCTGTGGGTTGTCTTTTACTTTGTTGGTGATTTCTTTTGATGTGTAAAAGCCTTTTAAAAAGATGAGATCCCAGTTGTTGATTCTATGAAGTATTTCCTCTGCATTGTAAGTTTTGTTCTTGAACTCTTTTCCCATTCTATTTCTTCAATATTTCCTTTACTTTCTTTTCCAGTAGATTTTTTGTGCTTTAATATTTAGATCTTTGATCCATTTCTACTTTGGTGATTTAGTGATAGACATAGGTCTAATTTTAGACTTTAGTATGTAAAGAGCCAGTTTTTCAAGCACCATATATTAAAGAAGGTATCTTTCTTTCAGTGAACATGTTTGGCCGCTTTTTCAAAGATAAAGTGGCTGAGTATGTTTGTAGTTGTGTCTGCATGTTCTAATCTGTTTCTTTGAACCTCACATCTTTTCTTTTTTGATGATACCAGATCAAACTCAGAACATTGCACTTGCCAGGTAAACACTTCTTCCACTGAGCTCCTCACCCACCTCAAGTCTTTTTCTTTGTCAGTAACATGCTGATTTCATTACAATCACTTTATATTATAATTTCTTGTTTTAATAATTTTAAAGAGGGTAAAAATTAGCAAAACAACAGAAAAAGTTACAAGTAATACAAAATTTGGTCTTATCTATCCATCAGAAAAGTATAGAAATGAAGTATGAAAAGTGAAGCCATGTTAATATGCTGAGCTATGGAAGGCTGAAGTCAACAGATTTGGACATTGCCAGTCCCATGGATAACCCACCACTATTGTGGACTACTGGACTATATTGAAATATTTTGCTGAATTCATGTACCTACAGTATTTCGATGGCAATGGAATACCCTTCTCTGACAAAACTAAACAAAAACAGGAGATATAAATGAGGGAAAATTTTGTATCTGCATAGACAAAATAGTTAGGATAGATATATAGTTACTTTCTCTTATTTTAATAAGAAGAAAGATCTGTACTGATAATGTTTGGACAGGTATCATGTCTGCATCTTGTGCTATGAATGACTACTACAAAGATAACAATACACAATGTATTAATTGTTATAACTCTCCTACCAACCTGTTTTGAAGCTGTCTCATTAATAAAAAAATTTCACTTAAGAAGCAATATGAATTTCATAGTATTTTTATAATGCATAGTATGGTCTTCCAGCCAGTTATTCACATTACCAGATATATGCTTGTAAAAGTTAAAAGTAAAGAAAAAAAGAAAGAAACATATTAGAAATTAAGAAGAGAAAAAGTACCACCAATTGAAAAAAGTGGACAAAACAAATTAAACCATTGATTGTTTATTTCCATAGACAAACAGAAATGCACAGTACAGTTGTTCAAACTATCCTGCTTACATACATAGATAAATCTCTTTCCCACACTCCCTTGCCTGTCCTCTTCAACTCAGTAACTCTCCTTTGAATAAATTCATTCTCTTTTCCCAGTATCTATTTTCAGATTCCATTTTTCTCCTTCAGATTCTCACCCTAAGGAGATAATATGACCTTTGGACATGCGGGTCTGATTTATTTCACTTAAGAGTATGTTCTCTAGTTGCCTCCATTTACCAATGAAACACTCAAAGCTATTTTGTTTTATAGATGAATAGTACTCCACTGTGTAAAAATACCACATCTTCTTTAGGTGGTGGGCATCTGGGTTGCTTCCAGGATTTAGCTACGGCAAATTGCTCTGCTATAAACATGGGTGCATATACATCGCTATGGTATGAGATTTTCAGTTCTTCTGGAAAAATACTCAGGAGAGGAACAGCTGACTCAAAAGGCATCTCCAGTCCTAGTGTTTTAAGGAATCTTCACACTGATTTCCACAGTGGTTATACCAGTCTGCACCTACACCAACAGTGCAGAAAGGTTCCTTTTTCTCCATAGCCTCTCTAGCATGTTTTTTGTATTTTAGGAAAGAGTCTACAGGGTGGTCAGGGTCTCACTACTAGATCGGACTTGTAGTGATCCAGCTGTTTACAGCACGCCAAGAGTTGAGATTACAGGTGCATGTCACAACACTCAGTATCAGCATGCCTCTGGGGCAGGGCTGGCACAGCAAGCCCGGGAATTGAACCCCAGGCCCCTGTGCCTGCTTGCAGGTGCTTTAATCCACTGAGCTATTTGGCTAACCCTTCCCCTTACTTGTTATTTGGATTTTTTGTTGTTGTTGTTATTTGGATTTTTATGTATATATATATTTTTTACATCAGTATTCATAGTTGACTCCTTTAAAGTGTACTTGTTTATCTTACCACTTACATTCCGTATTGTGGTGCTTGTATTGGGAATTACTGTGAGCATACTACCTTGTAACATTAGGGTTCAGATGAAGCTCAGTAGCCTATGCACGCTGCTCTATCATGCCCTTCAATCCTGACTCTTTCCCTCCATAAAAGAGATGGCATACATTCCAGTAAACATTATCAGCCTGATACTTGCTTAAGGATTCATGCAAGATAAAGAAGGCAACACACCATAGGCTAATTATCAGAGTTTCTTTTTCAAATTCAAATTTTAACTATACATGGCTTAGAAGTTAATGTTCTGTTTTGAGTTAATTTTGCTTCACTTTCTCTGCCCAAGCACTTTCTCACCTTTCACTCTCTGTCCTTGGATAGTGTTAACCTCCTTCCTTCTCTAACCTGCCCCTTCTCTTCTCCTACTGTTGACAGTCTTGAGCTTCTGAGTAGCTCAGTGAAGCAGAAGCTGGACTCAGGGTAATGATGGCACATGGTTAATGGGAATTTCTTTGGGTAGTTAAATTTCTGCTTCACAGCAGTAGTGAACACAAAACTACCAACTCAGTTATTTCCTTCACCTAATAAGCATTTATCTTGATCAAGTTTAGATACTTTGTTGTCACATGTCTTTACAAGGCAATAAATTATTGCAGAATAATTCATTTCCTTTCTAAGACTTTGTCTAAATCAATGCAGAGACTCCCTAATGGTGTATAAGTTAAAACATTGATATATTAACCTGAGATTTCAAGACAAAAATTACAAACTAGACTAGGTGTGTTGCTTTAGCACACAAATAAAGGAAAATGTAAGCCCCTAAAGCTGAAAACATAGAGCTGAAAGAGAAAGATTTATTATAATTTTTTATTCTTTTATTTATATATTTATTTGATGCAGAGTAATGCTACACAATTTGGGCTCGTACTGATTCCCCTGCCTCAGACTTCCCAGTGCGGGGATTATAGACATACACCACCAGACCCAGTTTCAGTGACTCACCTGGGGTGGGACCCACACAGCATACAGTACCCGGGATAGAACCCAGGTCCTTGCACTTGCTAGGCAGGCGCTTAGACCGCTAAGCTATAGCCCCAGTCCTGAGAAAGGTTTATTATAAAGTGAGGCTGTATTAAAGTTGTAAAAAGTTATTTAAATACAAGTGATGGCACTGAAGTGTCATTTCCTCAAGGTACCCCTTGGAAATATGAGTAGACTCAATTGTTCTCTGAAATTGTTTAACACTTACTCCTTGGTGCTGAGATTTTTCTCTGGAATTTTGAATGAATGACTATTTAGGAGAGTTCTTGATGGAGGATTTGCGGATAGCTTTTTTGATTGAGTGATTGATTGGTTGACAAAAGACGGGAACATTGCAATTAACTATTTTACCCATGTAGAACGAGGAAGAAATAAATCCCACCTCAACTAAAATATAAGCACTCATATTATCAGCCACATATGGATTGGTAAATAGTTCTAGGATTGTGTGAATGTGTGAGGAGGGCAGGGTGTAAAACAGAGAGAAGAGTTAAGGGGAGACCATCCCAGGAGATTTCATTTCCTGGGAGTGAAGCAGACTGTAAGTTGCTCTACTTTCCTAACAAACTTCCTGCTTGTGTACCATTTAAAGAAAACTGGCAGGAAGCATACCAGATGCTGGTGCGCAGTCTGCCACCTGTCCCCACCTTGCAAAGCAGTCTCACACGTGAAATGATTTATAATCATGTCTGAGAACTCCAGGCCAGTGTCAGTGTAAGTGGAAATGTTTCAGCCTTTTCAGCCACTCATTCCTAATTAGATTCTGGCTGACACCCTGAACCAGGAGTGTCATTGTTTTTGCTCTTGTGCTGTCCAGCCTAGTTAATGAACAGACTCTTTCATGAGTAGATTAATGGAAGTTGTCTTGTTACCCAAAGTTATTTCAGGCATGGTCATATAGCATCTCATTAGAGGGGCTCAAATTGTGACAGCCTTCAATTAGAAGAAAAACGCATGTACAGTGTACATCTCCTGTTTTCAGAAGTTGCTTGTTTTACTTGTGTTTCCAGAAAGGATTCTTAGCTTTTGGTCTTCTTCCTGTGCTACAGTCTGGGGTGAAATATCTTTTAAATAAAGTTGATGTTGATATAGTTTACTAGATTAATAATGAAAAGTTTTTGACATCCTTGATACTCATAAATATGTAAACACAAGGAGTGTACTTAAGATCTGTATTTTTTTTATTTGTAAAATTGTAAGTAGTATTTTGGTGCCTTCTCCACCTCCTAGTGCTGAGAGAGAGAGTGGACAAAAGCTGTAGCAGCTCTCAGCCTTTTCCTCTTTCCGGATACTCCCTCTTCCTTGGCTTCTTTGCTGCTTTTCTCTTCAGGTCTTTCTTCTGTGTTCTTCCTTAATTGCAGGGTCTGAATCAGTGACTGCAGGTCCTCGCCTTCCCAACTCCTGAGCGGCACGCCCAAACTCACTTCAGGGCTCCAGTCACAGCCTCGCTTTAGCGACCCCATGCACAGGTCCAGTGGGCGCTCTTGCCCTTCATCATCCTAATTTCTGGCCCTAACCTCCCCTTTTAAAAAAGTGCTATGTGTGAGCTGCTATCGCTTCATTTACTAATTAGATGGTAACTTATTAATTAGATCTTCCCTCTAACCTTTTCTTCTGCCATTTAGACCAAGGTAAGCAAAGAGGATTACATTAAAAGAAATTAAGCAAATTATCTGTAAAATACCAGCTAGATACTGATAAAATCATTTATCTGATGACATTTGAGTAGATGTCACTCAGCATAAAAGTCTCTTCCTGTAAAATTTTTCTTTTTCTCCAAGTATTTTAGGGAAGGGTCTGCAGGTTGTTCAGGGTCTTATTACTAGAATGGACTCAGTGATTTTTCTGTTCACAACTTCCCAAGTCCAAGGAACACAAATGTGCGCCACTGCAACCAGTCACAATCGCTGTCTCAGTGCACCCAGGGGCAGCGCTTGCAGGGAAGGCCCAGGGATTGAACCCCCGGCCCCTGTGCCTACTTGCAGGCCCTTTAATCTGCTGAGCTATTTGGCCTGCCCTTGTGCAAAAGGCTGATACATATTTTAAATACAAGCCCTTTGTCAGAGGAATAACTAGCAAGAGTATTCTATGATTCACTCTATTGTCTCTTCATCCTATTGGTTGTTTCCTTCCTGTACAGCTGTGTAGAAGCTTTGTAATGTGTATGAGACTGTTTGGTGATTATTCTTGTTATGTCCAGTGCTGTTAGAATCTATTTAGGAAGTCCTTGCCTGGGCCTTCAAGTATTTCCTCTACATCATCTTGCAACATTTTTAAAGTGTATTTTTTTAAGTCTATGCCTTTGATCCATCTCTATTTGATTTTCATACATCATGGGGTCCAGGTATCTAGCTTTCTTTCCAGAATTGTAGCGACTGTCTCTTCTGACCAGCTTTGATTTGAAGTCAGCCTTATTGAGCATGATTACGGCTGTGTCAGCTTGTGCTCAGATTTCTTCTGCATGGGGTAGCACTTTCCCTTCTGTTTCAGCCTGTGTCCCTCTTTGCAGATGGGGTGTGACCCTTTCAGGCAAAAGATATGTCTTGTTTATTTATCCAATCTGCCATTCTATGTCTTATAGGAGAGACGATGCTATTTACATCAAGTATTATTGAAAGATATGTACTAATTCCAGGCATTCTTTTCTAGTATTTAGTTAATTTCTGTTTTTTAAAAAAATAGTTAAAAGATATTTTCAGCTGGTGTGATGGCTCAGCAGACTATGCACATGTTTAGGCACGCTCGGGGTTTTGATCCCTTTCACCACATGCCACATGGTCCTGTCACCAGGTGTGCTGAGATGGTCACTGAGACTTGGCATGGTGGTGCAGACTGTAGTCCCAGCGCTGGGAAGACTGAAAAAAACAGGAGGGTTAGCATGAGTCTGAGATGCGCAGTGGGACCCCATGTCAAATACATGCATTTTTTCTAAAAAGGACTCAAACATACGTACACACTTTCAGAAACTATATCATCTCTAGTGGGAGGCTGCGAAGCACTCAGAATTATTCTGAAATTCCTGTGGCATTTCTTCTCAGAATTATAGACCCTGAAGTATTGATTTAGTTCTATGAATATTCTATCCTACATCTACTATCAATAGTTAAGAAATACTGAAATTGTATTATCCAGCCATATAAAATAATGGAGTGGACTTCAGCTATATTGTAAAATTTTAAAGACAAAACACACTGTAGAGGCAACAAGATGGTGCAGACTCAGTGCACCAGGAGGGAAAGTCTGTTACTACTATGACAGAGATGTTGGGAATTACTACTATGGACAAGGCCATCTGAAGACTCACTGAATCTGCATGACTCACAGTCTGCTGCTCAGCTATGACTTCTTCCAAACATGGAAATCTGTCACTCTCACAAGACCAATGCTCAAGAGATGACCAAGCGATGACTACATTAAGTTCCTGTGCTCCATCCATCCAGATAGTATGTCCGAGTACAGCAAGGAGATGCAGAGATTCAACGTTGATGAGGACTGTCCAGTATTTGATGGCCTGTTTGAGTTCTGTCAGTTGTCTACTGGTGGCTCTTTAACAAGTGCTGTGAAATAAGCAGCAGACAGACATTGCTGTAAATTGGGCTGGGGGCCTGCACCATGCAAAGAAGTCTGAGGCATCTGGCTTCTGTTATGTCAATATTGTTTTGGCCACCCTGGAACTGCTAAAGTATCACCAGAGTGCTATATATATTGACACTGATATTCACCATGGCGATGGAGTGGAAGAGGCCTTCCATACCACAGACTGTGTCATGACTGTGTTCTTTCATAAATATGGACAGTTATTCTTCGGAACTGGGGACATGTGGGATATTGGGGCTCGCAAAGGCAAGTATTATGCTGTTAACCCACTCTAAGGAGGGATTGATGACGAGTCCTATGAGGCCATTTTCAAGCCAGTCATGTCCAAAGTAATGGAGATGTTCCAGCCTGGTGTGGTGGTCTTACAGTGTGGCTCAGACTCCCTCTCTGGGGATTGGGTGGGTTGCTTCAATCTAACCATCAAAGGGCGTGACAAGTGTGTGGGACAAGTCAAAAGCTCTAACCTGCCTATGCTGGTGCTGGGAGGAGGTGGCTACACCATTCGCAATGTTGCCCGGTGCTGGACATACGAAACAGCTGTGGCCCTAGACACAGAGATCCCTAAGGAACTCCCATACAATGACTACTTTGACTAGATTTCCTGGAGAAGATCAAACAGTAGCTCTTTGAGAACTTGAGAATGCTGCCCCAAGCACCTGGGGTCCAAATGCAGGCAACTTCTGAGGATGGTATTCCCAAGGAGAGTGGATGATGAGGATGAAGAAGACCCTGACAAGAGTATCCCAGCCTGCTACTCTGACAAACCCATTGCCTGTGAGGAAATGTTCTCTGCCTCAGATCAGGAGGGTGAAGGTGGCTGCAAGAACTCTCCCAACTTCAAGAAATCCAAAAGAGTCAGAACAGAAGACGAGAAAGAGAAAGAACCAGAACAGAAGAAAGAGGTGACAGAGAGAAGACCGAGGAGGAGAAGCTAGAAGCCAAAGGGGCCAAGGAGGAGGTCGAGTTGGCCTAAGCAGCCCTCCCCAGCTCAGGCTCCTTGCCATGTACCCTACTTTTTTCCCTCTAACACCTCAGATTTTATACTTTCTATTTCTCTGTATATTAATATTAAAATATATTAAACATAAATGTCCCCTGGGCCTAGAGAGAAGCCAGGGCCCTTGCATGCAGGGCAGCTATGGCAGAGGAACTTTTCTAGCAGCGATCTTGCTCCCCACCCCTCCCCAAAGTCTTAAGTCATAAAGAGTGCAGATGAGGATGGAAGCGATGCAGCTATAAGATGAAATCCTGATGTGCTGAGGTTCTGCTTAGTGGTCAGTGTTTTTTCAGGGGTGGCTGCATCTCCAGAGTGCCCTATTCTTTGGGTTCCTATAGTAGCATCTGCTGTTTTTGGATTGGCTCTTTTCTCATACCCTCACACTGGCTCTGAATGAACTAAGCAGCTCACATGCCTTGTCTCCCTGTTCTGCAAGTGGAGGTTGGTAGTCTAGCTTCCTTTTTTTATGAGCTACTTTCATTTTTTGTGAGACTCTTTGTAATAAAATGGTACATTTCTATAAAACCAAAGAAACAAACAAACAAAAACAAATTATAAAAGTCCCATATTTCTATCCTACTAAACAAATAAAATAAACATAGGTCTTTTTTTAATTTTGGTGATCACAGAAAGCATAGGAAACCTGCCCTGACTTTGAATCATTGCTCCTTATCTTAAGTATCCCATAAGCTCATGCAAGTTTTGACCCAGCAGCCACTGTTTAAAGCAGTCTCTTCGAGGATATTTTCATCCTTTAGTCACTCATCATTAAGAAGCTGCTGTTTTCCAGCCCTCATTATGATGCACCGCACTGGGAATCAGGCTGTATGGGGCGTGGCCTGGGGACCTGACTCCTACGGGTGCTGGGTCCAAGCACTGCAGTCTTCTGGGTTCAGAAATCCTCGGAATGCTGAGTACTAGCCTTTATGTAGTTGCCAATTGAAACAGATCCTGAAGTTTTGCAACGCAGACCAGATCAAATGTCCCAACTCTTATCTCCTCTCTTCTCAAAACTAGTCTCTTCTTAGCATTCATTGAAATGTTTCAGACCTCACCAAGCCAAACAGCTGTACTCAGATGTTCACACACAGAAATAGCAGCTGTAACCAATGACTGCTGGGAGAGTCCTGATGCTGAAATAGGCGTCAGCTTGCATTTACAAATAACCATCAGTGTGACATTTAAAAAATATTTTTAGTCTTAATGCCTTAGACCCATGTAACCTATAATAATCGATTCTATCATAGAAGACAGTTAAGACTAAGTAGATTATTTGAATAAATATATTGAAACTAAGTATTTTACTATTTGCTCTGGTTTGTGTCCTGTTGTCTCCCCAATGCCCCATGAAGTGATGGGGTGGCTTCTGTGGATTCCGATTAATTCATGATCCAATGTTTGGATTATGGGTGTGAGTGCTGCACACACCCTAGGGCAGATAATCTGCATATAAATGTAAGGAGGGGAAAGGCTTGCTAGGTGCCACAGCTGGGGCTCCTCCCTTTGTTCTTTGGTGTCTTCTGCCGCCATGAGCTGCTGCCCTCTGCCATGTGCCAGTCTGCCTTGGAGCCAGCTGAGTATGGACTGAAACCTCCACTAACTATGAGCTAAATAAACCTTTCCTTCCTTCATTTTAGATGATGGGCATTTTATCCCAGCAATGAGAGAAAAGTAACCAAGATACCATGGCATTATTTTATAAAAACAAACAATTTTTTATTTGGTACAGGGTCTTTCTATGCCCCGTGACCAGTACTGGTCCTCCTGTCTCAGCCTCCCCAGCACTGGGATGCTAGGCGTGTACCACATAACCAGGTTTGTGGAACGATTCTGGATCTTGTGCTTGCCAGGCCGGTGCTTAGGCTGCTTAGCTAGCTCCTCAGCCCACATTATTTTATTTTATTATTTTATTTATTGCCATGTTGTGCAGGGTCTCACTACAAAGCTTGGACTCACAGTGGTCCTCCTGTCTCAGGCTCCCCCTAGGATTCCAGGTGTGCACCACTGTACCTGGTTTCCGTGGCTGGGACAGCATGCCTGGTGTGGCACCAGGATGGCGTATGATGCTGGGGATCTAATTCAGCACCTTGAGCTTTCCAGGCAGGCTTAGAACACTGAGCTATCTCCCAGCTCATTGTGCCATGACATTACTTCTAAAACACTGGTTACCAGTTAAGGGTTAGGCATTAGGGCTTTGGAATAAGGACAACGTGGAATAATAGTGGGAGTAAACCTTTTTATTAGTGGCTGTGGCAGTACCTAATGGCTACATTCCTCTGTGTGTGTGTTTGTGGGGGGGTGTATGTATACAGCACGTCCTAATCTGATTTTCACAGTTTTCCTCTTCCCTCCAACTTTTGATTCACTCCCCATTTGAGAAAGATCTCTGTGCTTCCTTTCATCTGCTTTTTACTTTGTTCTCTCTTTATAATTTGGATCTGTCATAAGAGAGAAGCCACGTGGTATTTAAGCTTGTGTTTCTGATGATTTCCCTCACCATTATGGTCTCAAAGAGCATCTGTGTTCCCACAAGTGACCCATGCTTATTTGTCTTTACAACAGAGCGTTATCTCCTACCGTGCAGGAACCCACTGTGTAGGATGTACAGACCACTGCCAAGATGCGGCCTTGGTGAACTGGCTGCTGTGAACACAGGCAGGCTTGCACGAAGTCTTTCTTTTGAGAAGGTACCTAGTGGGGGAGTACCTGGGTCAACTATGACTTCCAGTTTTAGGGTTCTGAGGACCCTACATTCTGATGAACATAATGTGGTGCTAGTTTCTATTCCCACTGACAACACCAAATATTCTTTCCCACCCCACAGCTTCACTGGCATTTATTGTCTGATTTCTTTACAGGTCTTTCTTTCTAGGTTAAGATGGATTCTCAGTGTTGTTTTAATTTGTATTTATTTAAGTGCAAGAACACCAAATATTTCTTCATGTGTTTATTGGCCATCTGTACATCTTCCGTGAAGTGTCTATTTATTCAGTTTGTCCTGGTTTTTTTTTTTTTTGTAGTGAATGTGTACAGTTATGGTGCAATCAATATAAATTGTAAAACATTTATTGGTATGCTATAAAATACAGCGTCATATTGAGTGTTTTAGGAAAACATTCCAATGTTTTATTCCATTCAATTATTTCTACATTGTGATACAAATGTCTTCACTAGAGAAACGTCATAAGAAAACCACTTTTAAATGACTTCAAATAACAAGAACATTCTTGAAATGGTTCTGTGTTTTACAGGAGTCACTTCACTAGCCATCTTACGGATTTTCTAAACACGATGGAGTCTAGAATGTTAAAATGTTATAAAAACACGAGCAAAAGGAGGATGATAAACAAAACGTTTAAAAGTAATAAAAATGGGGTCTCATGAGCAAAAGGAAAGTCGGCAGAAGGAGCTGCCCAGGTGGACTCTGTCACTGGGAGCATTGGGCTCCGCGTGCACGGTGAGTCCCCAGCCATGCTTCCGCATTTCCACTTTGGTTCGGCTGCTGCTGGAGTCACGTGACTTCTAGGAGCAGCAGTGCAGCGGGGAACATCTGCCCACAAGTGCAGCATGTGCACGAGCACAGGCAGCTTGCATTCAGGTCATTTCCGCATCTGTCTGCGGTCTGACTGCTCAGGCCTGGGGGAAGCTGTAGCAAGAGGCGTCTGATGATCACAGACTCAGGGCCCTAACAGCCGAAGCCCTCACTCCTGGTGTTCTAAAGACCTCGTCAGACACACTTTCCCGGCTAAGCTGTGTATCCTAAACAAATGGACCACATCAATGAGGCCAGCTGTGCGTCTCTGTCCTGTGTGGGCTCATAAGTACTCACTGATAGTGATTAATAGGGGCATTTTCTCTTTTAGGAAGCAGCACTTGGGACTGACTTTATAGCGCTGGACCACTCAGGGAGAAAAGCCCCAAAGCAGCTTTATTAGATTCACCACTTAACCTCTTCTCAAATTTTTAAAAACATAAACTGATCCTTGGCATCTTAATCAGGTTTCAAATGTTCATCTTCAAGAAAATAACATCAAAAGTGATTTCTTTAATATTTATAAAATTTCATAAATTAGGAACATTGAGAACTTAGATGGAAATAATTTACATTCATTTGTGTAATATTTTGTAAGGCTGGTTACATATTCCTCCTTAAAGAAGAATTCTGTAAATAATATAGCAGAGGCCATTTCTTTCTTGCCATTGAAAGAAAATGAAAACATACTGATATCGTGTGATCTTTCCATGGTCACAAGCAAAGTGTGAGGCAGGGCAGAGACAACGAACCAGTTTTCATTTTCCTTCTCTTAGACATCAAGTTCCTCTGACACATCAAGCTAAGCAGCCACAGTGACACGCATTAGGCAATCAAAAGGCACAAACAGAAAAAGTCTACACTGACAAGCATAAGTTTGCATATCTTCATATTGATTTTCTCCCCAGTTGTTGATAAACGCCTTCAGCAAAGCAAAACCCTATATTCATATAAGGCAATTGTTTTTTTTTTTTTTTTTTTTTTTTGTCTTTTTGAGACAGGGTCTCACTATGCAGTTCAGGCTGTCCTTAAGCTCACTTTGTAGCTCAGGCTGGTCTCGAACTCACAACAATCCTCCTCCCTCAGCCTCCCTAGTGCTGGGATTACAGGCGTGCGCCACCACGCCCGGCTAAGGCAATTGTATTAGTGTTTTGCTAGAGAAAGAGCTATAACAGAAGATAGACAAATGTATAAGAATTGACAAGACTGACTAACAGTGGCCACCCACAGGGTCCAATAAGGAAAAGTACAGAGGGTCCATCCTGCCTGTGTAGTCTAGGCTGCTTTTAAGCTCACTGCAGACCCCAACCTTGTCTTGAATTTATAGCAACCCTCCTGCATCAGCCTCCTGAGTACTCGGATTACAGGCCTGCCTGACAGATGTGTCCTCCTTCATTTCCTGGGGATACCATCCAGGCGACGCTTGGCATTAGGATGGGTCTTCCACACCCTGCTGTATGGAATTGTGAGTTTACTTAGTTCAGCTTCTCACTCAGGTGGGCAGCACCAAGGAGCCACCAGAGCTGCTCTGCTGTGAGCTTTCTGAGCAGGCTGCTGGTGGATGCGGTCTTGAGACAATGGAAATGAGAAAGAAACGACTTGTGAGGTATCAAGGGAACGTACCCATGGCTCCTAATCCTTACAGAAACCTTTAGGTTTTTTAAATTACATTTAGGAATTCATGAGGCTTTTCTGTTGCAGTCCTTTCTATAATGCCTCAAAAATTCCATTTCATAAATTTCACTTACTTGCCACAGCAGGCTTCGCCAACTAGGAAATAAGCTCCTTCAGGAGGCCACGATCAGAACCCAGATATTTATGAAAACTAAGTATGTTCCTCTATTTTCTTTCAACATTATAAATTTTATGTGGAACAGTGACAATGGTCCAGGGAAAACAAATAGTTTGTACTACATTTCTTAAAGCACTTTTGAAAAAGCATTTACTCAGTAACTAATTTGTCAAAATTTATTTCGCAGCCGGGCATGATGCCACACAGCTGTAACGCCAGTGTCCTGGAAATTGTGACAGGAGGATTTCTGTAGGGGCAAGGCCAGCCTTGCCTCCATAGTACATTCAAAGCCAGCTTGAATTACAGAGTGAGTATATCTGTTTGGTTTTGGTACCAGAAACCAAACTCAGAACCTTGCACCTAGCCAGGCAGGTGCTGTGCTGCTGTGCTATATCCATGACCCTATCTGGTAATCTGTTTTTTTTTTTTTTTTTTTTTTTTTTTTTTTTTTTTTTTTTTTTTTTTTTTTTTTTTTTTTTTTTTTTTTTTTTTTTTTTTTTTTTTTTTTTTTTTTTTTTTTTTTTTTGTGATACCTGGGATTGAACTCAGGACTCTGTGCTTGCTAGGCAAGGGCTTATTCTACTGAGCTACCTCCCCGGCCCCTGTAACAACCCCTATTAAGTTCCTATCATTTTGTTTAGGGAAATTTTGTATCATTTCTAATTTTTAAAACTATTTTTTATTTTCTTTATAAAATTCAAAAGGAAATATTCTTTGGGAATGCTCCACATGTCCCAATTCTAAGATGGGGCATAGGGATCCCTGAAGAAGTACAGAAGTTGTCATTCCTGAAGGATCCCCCCAGGCTTGCTTAGGAAGAGAAGACCAAGCTTATGGGAGCAATTAGGAAACGGTGCATTGTGTGAGTGAGGGTGAGTCAGCCTTTTGCAGGTGATTCCTCTCCAGCAATGGATTCTGAGTGGCCTGTGGCAGTGGGGACCTCCGATGATGGAGTGAAGGGGATCACAGACTGATCTGTTCCTAAACCGGAGATGGCCTGGGTCCTCCACTGTGCCCTTGTGGTCACAGGAGTGGGTGTGGAATTGACCAGAACATCCAGAGAAGGACTGGCCACTTTGAACAGAGACAGATTGGTTTTAAAACCTTGAACTGAAGCTAACCAGGAATGATTTGATGTCATAAAGTTGTGGTTAGCTTTCAACGGTAAGAAATGTTTTGGGATCTCAGTGAAATATTATATTCTTTCTAAAAATTCCTTATCCTAAGGCAACTTTCGTTGACTCCAGTGAAACTTGTTTTTATACGAATTAGTTAAGATATTTAGTTACTTTCTCTTAATTCAGTGAGAAGAAATATTTGTACTAGTAGCGTTTAGAAAGGATATCATGTCTGCCTCTTGAACTCTGAATAACCACTATGAAAACAATGATATGCAATGTATTAGTTATTAAAACTGTCCTATTAATCAGTTTTCAAACTGTTTCATTGCTATGGTTTCTCAGTAAAATTAGTAACAAACAAAACAAAACAAACAAACAAATAAATAAAAATTCCTGCGTAGGAGGTGTGGACCCTGGGGTGGTCATTGCTGGTGGATGGGACAAAGAGGAACAATTCATCAGGGTCTCATGGCAGAAAAGGGAGTGAAACCCTATGCATTAAGAGTGGCAGTATTTGACAAGTGCTGTCGGAGAGATGTGACCAAGATCCAATGGGCACACGCAACATAAAATGATAAATCACTCAGGGGCTGTACGTCAAGGAAATCTGGTAAGGATGAATAGTTTGTTAACAGATAAGATAAGGAACACCTATGTGGAGAGAGGAAATGTAATGCACAAGGCACAGGACCATGAGAAAGTTTTCCATATTTGTGGGAGAATTTTTGCAGTCATCAGATGATGAAGTGTCTTTGGGAACAGAGGCATTGTGCCTGCGAAGTTGGTCCAGAAGGCAAAGTTGGCCCAAAAGAGCCTTGTATGTCACACTAAGGATTTTAACCCATTAGCATGTGGATCAGGAAATTAGTGACAAGATTCTGAGATAGAGAAAAACCTCTGCTAGAGTGTGCAGGATGGATTAGCAAAGAAATATTTGGAACTACATAATTTGATGGGCCTTACTTAACCAATTTAGCCTCTATCAGAAAGCTTTAATGAAGATATTAGAAGTAGAAGCGAGAAAACACACACACACACACACGCGCGCACACACACACACACACACACACGTTGTGTTGGAATTTCATCCTCTCTGTGGCAATGGGTAGTAGCTGTTCTCACTTGAATTATTCCAACTGGCAAAAGTTTCCATTTAAAATCAGTAATATGTAGGGGTTCAGCCTATGTCCTCTTGGTTGGCCTGGGAGCTGCTGGGGGCCTCAGCGGAGCACACTCGTGGGCGGGGCTGTGTGGCTGAGGCCACGCGGCGTCTGGAAGGCGCCTGGTGCTGTGTCTGGTGTTGTTCCCTCTTGCACTTCCTGGCACCACCACTAAGCAGCGCTGTGCTACCCCGCTATTCTGCCCTAGGTTTCTGCCCGGGAGCCAGCCGGCTGTGGGCTGAACCCCAAAGGCTGGGAGCGGAATCGAGTGCCTCCTCTTTAAATTGTGAGTGTCTGTTGTTTACCAAGGCACAGCAGAGGTGTGTTGTCTCTTCTAATCCTTGTATAGATTATCATTGACATGATGAAGACAGAACACTAACCAAAGTCAGACTCTAGACACTGATAGTTTTAGGTGAATGAAATTAACTGTGATGTTAGAATGACATAAGCTCCATGGAGATCACATTTGAAATATAAGATCTCTGAAAAGTTCATTATTCAGAAATGTTTTATAATTTATAACACTTCTTTTTTCAGTACTGGGCCTTGAACCCAGAAACTTCTTCAAGGCGTCTTTTCCTTTGAGATGGAGTGTCACTAAACTATCCAAGTGGGGGAACTTCTGGTCCTACTGGACCTGCTCCCCAGAGTACTGGGACACAGGCCTTTGTTACCATACCTGTAATCTCAGGCCTGGTAACCTCTAACAGACTGACATCTTTTCAGTTACTTTCCTAACATTTATAGATGTAGGAGATTAATGATTTCATAATTTTCTTTTATGGGGATGAACTCACAATATAGTTCACTTTCAACCTATGAGCAGGTTGAAAGTGAAATGCATTTTCATGAAATTGCAAATGTTTTAAGTTTTGAGGCGCCTGAAGGAGGATTATTTAGATTGTTCATACAACAAACACCCTTAAATATGAATCTTATGTACAGGTATATCACAAAAGTTTAAATTTAAATCTTTTGTGACACAATTGGAGGTTAGGTTTTATAGGATAGTAATAATTTTATTAAAATCAGTAGACACAATTCTAATTACCCAAGTACCATTCTTTTTATTGTCATCTTACTGTGCTTCTCAGACTCTGTAGAGATCTTCTTGTTTTCAGCCTCCACCACACTGGGATTGCGTATGTTCGACACCATGCCGGGACTGTGCCCCAGGAGCTGGGCTGGAACCGCATGCAGCCAAGTGCCATTCTTTTTCTTTTTTTTGAAGCAGATACTTTATATTAACTGACCAAATCATAAAACACTTTGATGGATACCTTAGTTCATCCCTCTAATATGACTGTTGATATGGTCTTCCCTATTTCCAGCATCCTCACCTTCCACAAAACAGGCAGTATTTTTCTTCATTCCACTTCATGGAAATTGTAACTTGCATGGCTTTAGGAAGTTATTTGCCTCTTTGAAGCATTTTCCAACACTATAGATCTCGTGAATCAGATCCTCCATGCAGATGATATTTGCCAACAGATCCAGCCATCAATGAATTATCTGCCAAGGCAATTAACTTCTTACAGATTTTGCCATAGCCATGCTTATATATTAGTTTGTTCACAGACCTTAGGTTTGGGAGCCCCCATGCAATGTATGGCTGCACAATTCTCAGCATGTTAATTGAAGCCTTGTTGAATCTAATGAAGTCACCACTGAAGACTTAGCAGAGGCAAAGAAGCTGCATCATCTTGCGGACCTTAGGGCTCACACCACTGATACCTCTAATCCTCATGAAAAATGCCAATTTGGGTTCTGCAGGGACATAGAAGTTGCCAGCTTTTCTCACCAATCCACATGGTATTGGCAACAAAATAGACCTAAGGATCAATGGAATAGATTAGAAGGTGCAGAAGCATCTATGAACACACTCAGCCACCTGATCTTCGACAAAGGGGCCAAACATACTCACTGGAAGAAAGACAGCCTCTTTAACAAATGGTGCTGGAAAACCTGGCTTTCTACATGCTGAAAACTAAAACGTGACCTAGCTCTATCACCATGCACTAAGTTAAAGTCAAAATGGATTAAAGATCTAAACATTAAAACAGAAACACTCAATCTCCTGGAAGAGAAAGTAGGAGGAACTCTTGAAGACATAGGGGTAGGTAAAGAGTTCATGAACAAACATATGTTTGCACGGGAAGCACTTGAAAGAATCAACAGCTGGGATCAACTCTTATTAAGGAGCTTCTGCATGTCAAAAGAAATTGTCAACAGAGTGAAAAGACAACCCACAAATTTTGAAAAAATCTTAACTAATAAGCAATCCGAGAAAGGTCTGCTGTCTAGAATATATAAAGAACTAACATCCTAGCCATTCAAATCTCAGTTCTGTACATCTCTCTGTACTCCGTATGATAATGTCTGGCTTTTTCATAGATGAGCTTCCTCTTCACCTTGAAAAGCATATTGTGGGCAAACTTCTTTCTCGGGCACTTTATCTTCAACCTTACAAAATATCTTTGCTTTTTCTTTAGGGTTTCTGCCACAGCAGGAACCTTCTTCTTCTCCTCTTCTACACCCTCTGTGGTTCCAGCTGGAAAAGAGCCCAAGTGCCCTTCTTATCTGAGATAATTTAGTGCTATCTTACTCTTGGTTTGATCATATGCTGGTGGGAGAGTTCTTGACACTACAAGTCCTTGGGACATTGTCACCAGAGAAATGATATTTAATAAAAGATGCAAATATCATGAAAATATAATTTTATAAATTTGATGGACACCCAAAATGACCTTTTAGAGCTGGTCAGATAGCTCAGTGGACTAAACTCCCTGCTTAGGCAGAGTACAGAGGCTGGGGTTCGATCCCTGCCATGCTGTGCTGGCCCAGACCCTAGGGTGCGCTGAGACAGGCGATTGAGACTGGGCGTGGTGGCCTGTGTCTGTAATCCCAACGCTTGGGAGGCTGAGAACAGGGGAATCACTATGAGTCAGTCTATATGAGACCCTGTAGACCTTGTCCTAAAATACGAAACAAACAACCCCCTCACCAAAATGGCCTTTTATTATTACTAACTTAAAAACTGTATCAGAGTGCATAAAATGTGGAATTGGTATAATTTGTAGTATCCTGTGGTGCCAATTGGTGATAATTGCCATTTCATCCACAAGAATTTATGTTTAATCATGCAAAATTGGAATATATTTCAAATAATTTAATCATCAAACTTTAACTTTTAAGATCTTTTTATCATTGAGAATCAATGGATATGTGCCAGAATTCTTCAGTAAAACAAGCACATGCACTAAATACATACATGAAGGTGGAGGATGTCTTTTGGCAAGACAAAAATCTTTACAGGAAGTCTAACACTAGAAATTGAATTAAGAGTTTATATTATTGTTTTGAGTCTGAAATCTGCAGGTATGAAAGTCAGATGAGATTTCCATTTCATAGTTTCAAGGTACAATTCCTTCTTTTGGAAACCAGCTTTTGCACCTAAGCTTCATCTGATACATACGACCTGTGTGCAGTATGGATGCTAATCTTCCCTATCCAAAGTGTATTGATTTAATGCTGATCATACCGAAAATACCTTCTTGCACAATATTTAGACAGCTGTTGGGTCAAGCAGTTGATTACAATAGCCTTAGTGATGTTGGCACGTGAAGGTTAACCACTGAGGAAGACACGATGAAGGCAAAAATAGTTATTTGGTGTATGGTGCAGAAATGTTTTTCAAGGTTAATCATAAGGACTTGTGAGTTTTTGTTTGCTACAGAAGCCTTCTATTTAAATCCCATTTGAATGTTTCAAATCATTCAAATTTGAGTGAAACATTTAAGATTTATTTTTAAAGTCAGATAAATATCATTTCTGTAGACTTCAGAGAGTCTCTGATATTTGTGCAACTTTAAGGATGTAAATGTGATTGCTCAATTAGTGTACAGATTGCTGGCAATCACTGCACTGATAGATTCAGGTACTAATAGGCCTATGTGACCACCACATACATATGCCAGGTAACCTTACTCTGCTTCAGAGTTAAAGATGCTGTGTTTATACATGACGGCATGAAAAAGCAAAAATGGCTGTGGGCCATCTTTGTAAATGGAGGAGGAATGGAACTTACTATGGTGTTTCTTGTTTTGGAAATTTTTTATACTTACTGACACACTTCAGTCTTAGGTTTAATTACAAAGTATTTATCTACACCTTATGGTGGAAAAATAAATGCTGGAGAAAGTCCAACCAAGTCACATCCTGTATATGGTGGATGGCTGAACAAGATTTCAAACTGGTCTAGTTGGTCTTTTTTAAGACTGAGTAGTACTTCACTGCATAAAAATTCACATCTTTATCCATGTATCAGCTGGTGGGAATTGGGGTTATTTACAAGACTTTGCTATTACAATTTGTGCTGCTCTTCATGGGATTGTGACTATATCACCGCAGTATATATCTTTAAAAAGATACCAAGAAGGGGAACATCTGGGTCAAATGGAATCTCCACATTGATTTCACAGCATCTGCACCCATCTACACTCCCATCAACAAAGAAAAAGGCTTCAGCTTCCTTTTTCTCCATAGCCCCTATGGCATTTGTTATCAGTTGATTTTTCAATAACAGCCATTGTTTCTGGAGTGAGATGGGATCTCAGCATTGTTTAAACTTGCATCGCTTAGTAGAAGAAGAAGACGGGATATCCTGCCCAAACACTATTGGTGCAAATCTTTCTTCTCATAGAATTATGGGAAAGTAGCTGCATATTTATCCTAACTGTTCTTTATATGCAAATGCCGAATGGTTCTTCCTTTGTATCGCCTCTTTTGTTTGGTCCTGTCAGAGATGAGTATTCTACTGGCATTTCAATACTATAGGTACTTGAAATCAGCAAAACACTCCAACACAGTGCTTTGAAACTGTCTCATTGATATTTGTTCTTCAATAAAATTATGAAAAAAAACCTTGTATCTCTGAAATGACCAATTATATTGAACGTTTTTTCATATGTTGTTCACCATTTCTTCATTTGAGAATTATCTATTTCAGATGCCCATCTTTGGATTGAGTATTTCAATTTTCAGGATATGATTTGTTTCAATATATATACAATATATATTGTATATTAGACCTTTGGCTAAGGAGCAACTGACAAAATTTTGTTACTACACTAGGATGTCTCTTCACTCTGTTGATGATTTCTTCTGCTGTGCAAATCTTTTTAATAAAATGAGTTTACAATCATTGATTTTTAATAATATTTTCCATGCTATTTAGTTTTGAGTCTTCAGCATCATTTATTAAAGAGGCTATGTTTCTTCCAGTGAAGGTGCTCGACTTCTTTGTTGATGACAAGATAGTTGAGTGTGTTTGGAGTTGTTTCTGTGTCTTCTAATCTGTTTCTCTGATCCTCTGGTCCTTGTATTTGTCAGTACCACTTTTTTTTTTTTTTAATCACCATAGCATTGTAGTCTTTCAAGTCAGAGATCGTGATGCCAGCTGCCTCCTCCTTTTTTGCTTGGAATTGTTTTTGTCATTCTTCTGGTTCCAAATAAAATTTAAGAATATTTATGCTAATTCTGTGAAGTGCACTATTGGTATTTTGCTCAGGATCACTTTAAAATCTCTATAAAAATTTTGAGAGTGTGTCTTTTTTTTCACTATCTTGGTTCTTCCCTATCCTTCCTTCTTCCTTCCTTCCTTCCTTCCTTCCTTCCTTCCTTCCTTCCTTCCTTCCTTCCTTCCTTCCTTCCTTCCTTCCTTTTTCTTTCTTTCTTTCTTCTCTCTCTCTTTCTCTTTCTCTTTTTGTGTTTTAGGGAAAGGTCTACAGGGTCTTACTACTTGATCAGACTCATAGTGATCCGCCTGTTTACAGCCTCGCAAGAGCTGGGATTACAGGCACGCACCACCATGCCCAGTCTCAATTACCATCTCAGCATGCACTGAGGGCAGGGCCAGCACTGCAGCCCAGGGGATCAAAACTCTGGCCCCTGCACCTGCTTGCAGGTGCTTTAATGTGCTGAGCTATTTGAGTCCTTCCATTTTCTGATATGTTCTTAAATCCTCTTTGTAGAATACTGTAGTTTTCAATGTAGAGATCTTTAATTTCTTTTCTTTTTTTGTCAGAACTAGGGATTGAACTCAGGCCCTTGCATTTGCCAGGGAAGAGCTTTATCTACTGAGCCACCTCCCTGGCCCCAAATTAGGAGACTGTTTTTTGTGATACCAGGGACTGAACTCAGGACCCTGTACTTGTTAGGCAAGTGCTTATTCTACTGGGCCATCTTCCTGGCCCTACTTTCTTTGTTAGATTTGTTCCCAAATATTACGTTTTTGTTTGCTATTGCAAAAAACGTGATTTTCCTAACTTTTCTATCAACAAGTTTGCTATTTGTGTACAAGTATGCTGCTGATTTTTGGGGGTTGATTTTTTATCCAGCGATGATACTGGTTTTGGTTGTTAAATGTAGAAGTTTTTGATGGAGTTTTGGAGGTCTATGTAGATCTCCAAACATGTATCATGTCATCTGCAAATGATCATAATTTAACTTCTTGTTATTTCTGTTGTCTAATTGCTCTGGTTAGTACTTCCAGAAGTGTATTGAATGTGACTGGTAACAGTGAACATCCTTGTCTTGCTATTGATTTTAAAATGAAAGCTTTTAGTTTTTGTTCATTTAGTTTCATGTTGGTATTTTATCATTTTTGTCAGAGACAGCTTCATCAGACTGAGATAAAGACCATATATTTCAGCTTTTTGTAGTTTTTTTTTTTCACCATGAATGGGTATTTATCATAAGAGGTGTCTATAGATAGTATTTTTAGGGAAGGGTCTACAGGGTGCATCTGTTGAGATGATCCTGTGTCCTTTGTCCTTGGCTCAGTTGACGTAGTTGGTGTATTACATTTATTGATTTGCATATTTTGAAACACCCATGGGTCCCTGGGATGAATCCCACTTGGTCATTGTGTGGAATCTTCTTGACAATTTGCTACATTTGTTTGCCAGTGTCTTATTGAAGTTTTTTTTTTTTTTTCATCTATGTTCATTAGAGAGATTGGCCTATAGTTCCTTTTTGATTGGATTCTTCTCCGGTTTTGGTACAGGGATAATACTTGCTTCCAGGAATACCTTTTTGAGTATTGCTTGCCTTTCAAATTCCTTCAAGAGTCTGAGGAGTAGTAGCATTAGATCATCTCTAAATTTCTGGTAGGGGACCAGGGAGGTAGCTCAGTGGCATCAGTACCTGCTTGGCAAGTGAAAGTCCTGAGTTTGATCAGCAGTACCAAAAATAAATGAATAAATAAGCAAATAAATTTTTATAGAATTCAACAGTGAATTCATCAGTACCATGGGCTTTTCTTTTTTGGTAAATATTTAATTACATCTTCAGTTTCATTGAGTTACCCAGAATTTTTGTATCTTACTGATTCAAATTTGAATCTTTCCATTTCTTCTGTGTTTAACATCTTATTAGAATAACTGTTCTCAAAGCAGTTATAGATCATCTTTTGGATTTCTGAAGGGTTCATATGATTTTGTAACTTTCATTTTTAATTGTGTGAATTTGTGTCTTGTTTCCTGTCTCTATAGGGTTGGCTGAGGTTTATCAATTTTATTTAATCTTTCAAAGAACCAACTCTCCAATTCATTGATTTTTAGGTATTATTTTCTTAGTTTCAATTGGATTAATTTGTGCTCTGAAATTTATAATTTCCTTTCTCCTGCAATTTTTGGTTTGACTTTTTTTCTAGAAATTTGAGGCTTAGAAATAGGTCATTTATTTCAGCTTTCTCTCTTTTCTAATGTGAGAATCACCACTATAAATTTTTCTCAGAAGATGCCTTTCACTGCATCCCATTAGTTCTGGGATGGCATTAGCCTTTAATTGTAGATATTTTAACACCTTCTTTAATTTAATCAATGACCCCTTGGTAACTCAGAAAAGTATTATTTAATTTCCATGTGTTTATGTAATTTTTGAGGTTTCTCTTGTCATTGATTTCCAACTACATGGCACTATGGACTGTTAATGTGCACGGGATAATTTCAATTCCATTGCATTTGCTTAAGTATGTTTGGTGAGCTATTATGTAGTCTGTTTTAGAGAATGTCCCACATTTAGCTAAAAAGTGCATATTTGAATATTGCTGAGTGAACATTCTATAACCATTTACTAAGTCCATTTGTTCACAGACAGGTTTCGTTTCATTCATTTTTTTCTAAATTAATTTTATTGAGAAACAAATAGTAATGAGACAGTTTCAAAACCAATTGATAAGACAGTTTCAATAATTAATACATTGCATATTGTTATCTTCTTAGTAGTTATTCACAGTAGAAGATGCAGATATGATATCTTATCCAAGTACTATTAGTACAAATCTTTCTTCTCATTGAATCAAGAGAAAGTATATCTATCCTAACTATTTTGTATATATAGATACATAGTGGTTCTTCCTTTGTATATCCCTTTTGTTTAGTTTTTCTAGAGATGGGTATTCCATTGCCATTTAAATATTGTAGATGTGTGAATTCAGCAAAATAATACATATAGTCTGGTAGTCCATAAGAGTAGTGGGTTATCTGTAGGACTGGCAATGTCAGAAGTCATTGACTTGAGCTCAGTATATTAATATGGCTTTGTTTTTTGTACCTCCTTTTTATACTTTTCTGTTGGATGGATAAGATCAAGATAAAGATAAAGCAAGACCTATATAACAAGAAATGTAACTTTTGTGTATGATAATGTCAGTCATGTCCCCTCAGGACGTATCCTGAAATGCTGTACTGCAGTTTGTAGATCGTTTGTCAGTGTCAGCCATGTGGATGAGTCATGGCCATTGCTTGACCAATTTGTTCTCTGTGAAAGCCTGAGAGAATGTTTTCTCTACTTACGACTCTTTTTAGGCACACAATGTATCATTGGTCGTGTTGCTCTATGGCCCCATAATCTGCTTGATCAGAAAATTTGGGACACAACTGAGTTGCAGGATGTTGCAGTACAGGTTCTCCCATGTCCTGAGTCTTCACTGACCTTGAAGGACAGCCAAAATGATGGCTGTCTTTGCAGACCTTCTTTTTCTCTAATTTTTGGTCTGAAAACTTAGATTGTTAACTCTCCAGAAGAGAAGCTTATTATTACCCTGCAACATATGCAGTTGGGTTTAATCTCACCATCTGTCTGAAAATCAAGCATCTGAGGGATAGCATGGAACAGGTATTTTCCATCAAGTATTGATATGTTCAACCTTAAGTCCCTACAGAATATGGAGAAAAAATTAAAAATAAAAAATATTTTAAAAATATGAATGAACAATTACATATTTTTACACAGAAAACTAACCACATACAGCATTGTATCAGGACTGTCCTGTTGACATTTTTTCTTGTCCCTTTTTTGTTTATTACATTTTTTTAAAAAAAGTCATTTACTTGAGAGACAGTATGCCAGTAATTGGTGTGTCATGACAGGAAGTACGTACTTAGAAGGCCAGAATGACAGGAATTCCAAGTGTGACCCTTTGATTACACTTCTTTAAATTCAGTGCAGTTGCTTGGTTCACAGGTATCAGCATATATAGCTCGTTGGGGTAAGAATCCTATGAATTGACTGCTAGTTTCAAAAACCTGCTGATGTTTCTCAGGATCATTGCCTTACTCATCTTGTGCTTACACATGGATGGCTTTGCTCCTGTTATGTTTCCTAGCTTTTCTCCTTGGCCTCTCTTCATCCAATCATCAAGTTCTCACTTTCTTTTTAATTGTTTTATACCTTTCTATTTGTATTTCTTCTTTTGAGTTCCTATGCTAGGGAGACTATATAATATTTACACGTGTGGGTCTGGTTTATTTCCCTTGAGTATATGTTTGAGTGGCATCCACTTCAATATAAATGCTTCTAGTTTATCATCCTTTATAGCTGAGTAATATTCCATTGTATAAAAATACCACATCTTTTTCAACCATTCCTCATGTGACAGGCATCTTGGTTGTTTCAAAGATTTGGCTATCACAAATTGTGCTGCTATAAGCATAGGTACACATATATCACTACGATATGATGTTTTCAGTTGCTCTGGGAAAATTCTCAGTAGAATGGGATTTCCAGTCCTAGTTTTGTGAGGAGTCTCCACACTGACCTCCATAATGGTTGTACCAGTCTACATTCCCACCAGCAGTGGAGAAGGGCTCCCTTTTCCCCACATCCGCTCCAAAATTTGTTGTTGGTTGATTTCTTTATGATAGCCATTCTTTCTAGGGTGAGATGGTAACTCAGTGTTGTTTTAACTTGCATTTCATGGATGGCTATCAATGTGGAGCATTTTTCAAATATTCATTCACTTCTTTAATTTCATCCTCTGAGAAATGTGTGTTCATCTTGGATGCCCATTTCTGGATTAGGTCTTTAAATTTTGGGGCCCTAATTATTTTTTAGTTCTTTATAAATTCTAGAGAGCAGACCCTTGTCTGAGTGTTTATCAGTCAATTTTTTTTTTTTTTTTGAAATTTATGGGTTGTCTTTTCACTTTGTTGGTAATTTCTTTTGACGGGCAAAAACTTCTCAATAAGTGGAGGTCCCAGTTGTTAATTCTTTCAAGTATTATCTGTGAGATTTGATTTTTGTTCATTAAGTATCTTCTTACCCCTATGTCTTCAAGAGTTCCTCCTACTTTCTCTTCTAGGAAATTTAGTATTTCTGTTTTAATATTTAGATCTTTAATCCATTTTTGATTTTAGCTTAGTGCATGGTGATAGACCTGGGTCAAATTTTAGTTTTCAGCATGTAGAGAGCCAGCTTTTCCAGCACCATTTGTTAAAGAGGCTATCTTTCTCCCAGTGAGTATGTTTGGCCCTTTTGTCAATGATAAGGTGGATGAGTGTGTTCATAGAGGTTACAGCATCTTCTAATCTATTCCACTGATTCTCAGTGGTATTTCGCTGCCAGTACCATGCTGATTTTATCACAGTAACCCTGTAGCATAATTTCAAGTCAGGGATTGTGATAATTCCTGCCTTGTTGGACAGGATTGCCTTTGCTATTCTAGGTCTTTTATGGTTCCAAATGTATTTTAGGAACGATTTCTCAAGGTCTAGAAGGTATGTTGGTGGTACTTTGATAGGGATTGCATTAAATATGTACTGCAATTTTGGGAATACACCCATCTTCGTGATGTTGGTGCTTCTTATCCAAGAGCATGGAATGTCTTTCCATTTTCTGAAATCCTCTATGATCTCTTTTATCAGAGTACTGTAATTTTCCTTGAAAATGTCTTTGACTTCTTTAGTTAGATAGTTAAATAATTCCAAGGTATTTCATTTTCCGTGGTGCTATTGTAAAAGGTATTGTTTCTCTAGTTTCTCTCTCAGTGTGCTTGTTATTTGTGTAGAGGAATACTATTGATTTCTAGGTGTTGCCTTTTATTGTGCTATGCTACTGAATTTGTGTATGTATCATAGTAGCTTCTTGGAGGAGTATTTTGGGTCTTCCAATAAAGTATTATGTCATCAACAAATAATGAGAATTTAACTTCTTTTTTACCTATTCTTATTATTTTATTTCTCTCTATTGTCTAATGGCTTTAGCTAATAATTCCAGAACTATATTAAATAGGAGGGGTGATAGAGGACATCCTTGTTTTGTACTGGATCTGAGAGTAAGAGATTTCAGTTTTACCCCATTTAGAATTACATTAGCTGTTGGGTTGCCATAGATGGCTTTTATCAGAGTGAAGTAGAGGCTTTCTATTCCAAATTTCTGTAGGACTTTAAGCATAAATGTGTGTCAAAAGCTTTTTCTGTATCAATTGAGATGATCATGTGGTCTTTAGATTTGACTCTATTGATATAGTGCATTACATTTATAGATCTGCATATATTGAACAATGCTTGCACCCCTGGGATGAATCCTACCTGGTCATGGTATATGATCTTCTTGATGATTTTCTATATTCTATTTGCTAGGACTTTATTGAGGACTTTTGCACTCATATTCATGAAAGAGTTAGGCCTGTAGTTCCCATTTTTAGTTTGATCTTTCCCTAGATTTGGCATCATTATAATACTTTCCTGCAGAATGATGTTGGGAGGACTGCTACCTTCAAGTTTTTTTTTTTGTCTTTTTGAGACAGGGTCTCGCTATGCAGTTCAGGCTGGCCTTAAGCTCACTTTGTAGCTCAAGCTGGTCTCGAACTCACAACAATCCTCAGCCTCCTGAGTGCTGGGATTGCAGGCCTGTGCCACCATGCCCGGCTCTACCTTCAAGTTTATTGACAGGTTTGAGGAGCATAGGGATTATAGCCTCCATAAATTTTTTGTGCGATTCAGCTGTGAATCTATCAGGATCAGGACTTTTCTTTGTCAGTAGGTTTTTTATTACATTTCAGACTTCATTGGCTGTTATTGGATTATTGAGGGTTGTTTTATCTTCTTAATTCAGTTTTGGTAATTTGTACCTTTCTAAGAATCTGTCCCTTTGTTATGTGTCTTCTATTGTGTGAAAGTAAAGGTTCTCAAAGTAGCTATTGACAATCTTCTGAAAGTCCCCTGGGTCTGTGGTGATTTCACCCTTTTCACTCCTTTTTGCTTGTGCTTGAATTTTTTCCTTGCTCTTTTTGATGAGGTTAGTGAGGTAGTGCTTATCAATTTTATTTAATCTTTCAAAGAACCAGCTTTTTGATTTGTTAGTTGAACTGTTTTCTTCGTCTCAATTGAGTTAATTTCTGCTCTAATCTTTATGATTTCTTCCCATCTATGTGCTCTTAGTTTGATTTCCTGTTCCTTTTCTAGATGTTGGTGGTGCCTCACTAGGATGTTTACTTGTTCCCATTCTGTTTTCTTAATGTGTGAGTTCATGGCTATGAATTTCCCTCAGAGAACTGCTTTTATCACTTCCCATAAATACCAATAGATTGTTCTTGAATTTGCATTGAATTGCAGATATTGTTGAATTTCTTGTTTACTTTCATCTGTGCCTCATTGGTTGTTCAGTAAGGTGTTGTTTAATATCCATATATTTATGAAGTTTTTCTGTTTTCTTGTTTTGTTTATTCATAGTTTCATTGCACTGCAGTCAGATAACATGTATGGGATAATTTATGTTTTCTTGTGTATACTTAAGCATGCACTATGGACCAGTATGTGGCCTATTTTAGAAAATGACCCATTTGTAGATGAAAAAAAGTATATTCAGCTGTGGTTGGGTGGAACACTCTGTATATGTCCACTAATTCCATTTATTCCAAGCTCTGGTTCATTTCTGCTACTTCTTTGCTATTTTTTTTGTCTACTTCTCCTATCCTTTTGTGATAAGAAGGTGTCAAGGTCTCCTGTTACAACTGTGGTGCTGGATATTAGATTTTTCATGTCCATTAAGGTTTATCTTATATAGCTGTGTGCTCCCATGTTTGGTGAGTAAACATTTATGAGTGTTATTTCTTCCTCTTGAATTTTTCTCCTAACAAGTATATAGTGGCCTTTTTTATTTCATTGCATCATTCTTGGTTTGAAGTTGAGACTGTCTGAAAACAGGATTTCTACCCCTGCTTTCTTCTGAGGTGCTGGGGCCTGTAGTTTTGTTTTCTGTCCTTTGACTTTCAGCCTATGAATTTCTGAATGAGTTAAGTGTGTTTCTTGTATGCAGTGTATTGTTGAGTTGTGTTTCCTAGTCCACTGTGCCAGTCTATTTCTTTTAATTAGTGGATTGAGTTCTTTTACATTGATGATTATAATTGAGATGTATTGATTTATGCTTAACATGTTATTTACCTGCTGTTGTTTATTCCTTTTAGTCCTGTGTTTAATTTTTTGCCCTGTTTAGTTGGTTCCTTCTGTTTTCATTGGTGGAGTTCTGATCATGTTGACCCCTCTCTAGAACATCTTTTAGTAGTCTGTATAGGGCTGGCTTTGTCATCATGAAATACTTACATTGTTCTTGTTATGGAAATGTTTCACTTCTCTATCAAACTTGAAAATGTTTGGCAGGATACAGTAGTCCAGGCTAGAATTTGTTTTCATAGAGAATTTGAAGTAGTATGCTCCATGCTCTCCTTGCCTTCATGGTTTTTGAAGAGAAATCTGCCATTATTCTGATGGGTTTTCTTCTGAATATGATCTGCATCTTTTCTCTAGCAGCTTTCAGTATATTGTTCTTTTGCTGGATTTGTGAGATCTTTACTACTATATATCTCAGTGTATTTTTAATTGGGTTGACATTATTTGGAGTTCTGTATGCTTCAGTTAACTCAATGTCAGATTGTTTGCTCATAATTGGGAAGTTTTCTGCTATTACTTCTGCCCACAGTCTTTTTATATCATTTGTATTGTCTTTTTCTTTCTCAGTGATACCTGTTAATCTCATGTTCATCTTTCCATCATTGTGCAGGTGATGAATTATATTTTTCTTCATTCTACTTGTTTTTAAGAGATCTTATTAGTAGCTATGATGGCATTGTCAAGATCTGAAACTCTGTCTTCACTTGCACTGAAATGGTTTTGCAAGCTTGTGATTGAAACTTTAATTTCCTCTATATCTCTTTGACTTTGCTTCATGCGAACTATTTATTTCCTGCACTGCTTATTCAAGGAATCCATCACTTTTCTAATCTCTCTCTTTTTTAAATCAGTGTCTTCTTGAGAAACAGTTATTAATTATTTTACTTCAGAGATTATTTCTGATCTGATTTCCTCTCCATATTTCTACATTTCTTTACTTCAGATGCTACTAATTCAGAGTTTTCTTTTTTACTGTAGATTAATTCTGATCTGAGTTCCTTTATACCTTTCTGCTGTTGTATTTTTACTTCAGATGATATTAGTTCATACATTTTAGCTGAGCTAGTGTCCTCTGCACTTGTTCTAGGTGGGCTTGAGGCCTGAGATTGCATTTCGCTCTTTTTCTTTGTCATTTTGTATAGGACTGACCTTTATTGTAGAGGCTCAGTGCAGTCATAACTTCCACAACTACTGAAATTTGTGTGCAAATCCATTAAGTTTCAGTTTATACAGTTATGTCTGGCTTGGGTATGCCGCTCCTTCCTGCTGCAGCCCTTGTAATTGAACCTGTTTTGCCCCTGTGCTGTGCTCCTGGCCCAGGAGGTGCAGGGAATTGCAGAAGCTGTCCCACACACTGGCTGGGCCTGGGCTCTGGCTGGATCTAGGGGGTCCTGAGAGCATGGCAGAAATTCTCACTCTCTTGGTGGGCTTGGTAGAAGGTCTCCCAAGGGCACAGTATAGGGTCTCTCTCACGTGGCATGCCTAGGATTTTACGGAGAGATCCTGGGGTCGCAGGGAAGTCGGAAGCTCTCCCACACACTAGCCGGGCCTCAACTTTGGCTGGATCTGGGGGATCCCAAGAGTGCAGCAGAAGTTCTCCTTCACTTGGCGGGCTTTGAGGGGGTGGCTCCAGAGGAGTGGATGGGTGTGGCAGAGGGTCTCATGCAGCATGCCTGGGTTTGGCTCAGAGAGGTTTGATTTAGTTCTAATATTTCTTTGTTGAACTTTTCATCTATTTGTGACAGTTGGTTATTTTTTAAAGTTTTAAACATCAGTTCATTTAAAAGTAACAATAGTAAATCCTTTACCTGGTAACATAAATGACATTGCAAGAAAAATGACTATTTTCTAAAACAAAAATTTCTTTAGTGTATGATTTAACAGAGAACATCTGGATTTTCATTTCAATTTAAAAAAATTATTCCTTTTCATGTTTCTTTTCAGAAGTAATGAAACAGTTTCAAAATAGGTTCGTAGGATGGTTACAATAATTAATACATTTGTATATTGTTTTCACAGTAGTTTTTCAGAGGACAAGATGCAGACATGATATCTTGTCTAAACAATATTAGGAAAAACCTTTATTCTCAATTAACTAAGAAACAGTAGGTGTGAATCTGTCTTAATTCTCTCGTGTGTGTGTGTGTATATGTATTCTCTTTTTTCACAACAAAATGTTCCTTTATTCACATTTTTGTAAAGTTACAACAGATGACACGGGTTGCCTACAGCTGCTAGCTGACCTTACCCAGACAGGACGCTCACCTCAGGAGTGAGGTAGCTGGGTTGCTTTAGGCACTGGGCCCAGTCCCACCTACACATATTTGATCAGTTTCCTAGCTTTGTGGCTCTCAGTATGTCCCCCTTTTTCGTTGTTTTCTCAGAGACAGGTGTTCCACTTCGGTTAGAGAAGATATATTTGGAGAAGCCTTTAAAGGAATTTTTTCATATTTGAAAGTACTCTAAAATTGTAGGTACTCGAATTCAGCAAAATAACCCAATATAGTCCAATAGTCCATAATAATAGTGGGTTATCAGCAGAATTGGCAATTGTCGGAATTTGTTGAATTGAGCCTATTACAGCTCAGCCTATTAATATGGAATTACTCTATCTTTTTTTTTTTTTTTTTTTTTTTTTTGGTGGAACCGGGGATTGAACTCAGGTCCTTGCATTTGTGAGGGAAGTGCTTGTTCCACTGAGCCATCTCCCCCCAACTTTTGTTTTTGTATTTTTTAGGCAAATATCTACAGGATGTTCAAGGTCTCATTACTAGATTGGACTCATAGTGTTCTTCCTGTTTACAGCCTCCCAAGTGCTGGAATTACAGGCATGTGTCACCATGCCCAGTCTCAATTGCTGTCTTAGTGTGCCCGGGGAGTGGGGCTAGCACAACAGGCCTGGGGATTGAACCTCTGGCCCCTGCTCCTCCTGGCAGGTGCTATAATCCACTGAGCTATTTGGCTGGTTTTGGGATTACTTTTAATACCTCAGTGCTATACTTTTCTGCTGGATGGTTAAGACCAAGTTAAAGCAAGACCCATTTAACTAAAAATGTAATTTTTGCATCTGACAAGGTCAGTCAAGTCCCCCAGGATTTACCCTGGAAGCGTGTGCAGCACCTTGTGGATCTTGCTTCAGTGTCAGCATCTGGATGTGTCACGGCCATTGCTTGACACACTGTACATCACCAATCACTTTCCTCTGTGGCTCCACAGTGTCCTTGATCAGAAAATTGGGACACCACTGAGTTACACGATATCACAGCACAGTTTCTCTTGTGTGCTGAGTCCACACTGACTTTGAAGGGCTAGGGCCAAAATATTGTGTATCCTTGTAGTACCTCTAATTTTTGGTCTGCAAACTTTAGTTGTTAAACATCCAAAGGAAAAGCTTAATGATATCGTTAGCCTGTAAGAGAGACAATTGAGCTTAGCATCATGATCTGTCTGAGTATCAAATGCCTCACACATAACATGGAACTGCTATTTTCCTTCAACCATGGATATTCTAAATTTTAAATCCCTATAGAATGTGGAAAAAACAATTACAGATTTTGACAAAGAACTTAGAAATCAAACCATATACAATGTTGTAGCCGGACAATCCCTTGACATTTTTTTCTTGTCTTGTTTCTCTTATTACCTTTTCTTTTTAACAAACATTTACTTTAAAGAGAGTATAGCAATAATTGATATGACATTGGAAGCAGTATGCTTTTAGAAGACCAAAATGACAGGTGTTTCAGTCATGGTTTTAATATTACACATTGCTGTCTTCAATGTAATTGTTTAGTTCACAGATATCAACATATAGAGTTAGTCAGTGTGAGAATTCTACCTGTCAACTGCTATTTACAAAAACCTGATGGAGATTCTTAGGACCATTGCCTTAACCATCTTCTTTATATAAATGTATGGTTTTGGCCCTGTCATGTTTCCTAACTTTTCTCCTTTCTCTCTTTTTGTTCTTTAATCCTTAAATTCCAGCTTTCCATTTAACTGTGTTATACCTTTCAAATTCTATTTCTTCTTTTGAATTCTTACTAGGGAAACAGTATGATATTTACACATGTGGGTCTGGTTTATTTCACTTTTGAGTATAGTTTTACATTGCATCCACTTGTATATGAAGGCTTTAAGTTCAGTTTTCTTTATAGCTGAGTAATACTGTAGCATTAGCACCAGATATAGAAACACCAGATCTTTTACATCCATTGCTCAGGTGATGTGCATCTTGGTTGTTTCCAAGATTTGGCTATCACAAATTGTGCTGCTATACACATAGGTGCACATGTATCACTATGATATGATATTTTCAGTTCTTTTGGGAAAATTCTCAGAAGGAGGATAGATGGATTGAATGGTATTTCCATTTGTAGTTTTTAAATGAATCTCCACAATGCTTTCCGTAAAGGTTGCACCAGTCCACATTCCCACCAGCAATGGAGAAGGGTTCTTTTTTCTGCACATCCTCTCCAGCATTTGTTGTTGGTTGATTTCTTTATGAGAGCCACTCTTTCTGGAGTAAGGTCATATCTCAGTGTTGCTCTCATTTGCATTTCACAGATGGCTGGCGATGTGGGGGAGACAGTAGGTTACTGATGTCCTCCATTGCAATTGTATTAGCACTTACTTGATTTTTCATGTTTGTTAATAATTGTTTTACGTAGTTGATCACACAGTTATTTGGTACATGAATATTTATGTACGATCCTTATCTCTTCTGGTTGGATCCCTTTACAAAGAGGTGGTGACTGTCTCTGTCTCACTTAGTCAGTATTGGCCTGATACTTACTTGCCTGTTGTCTTTGTTACTCTTCTCTCATTTCTGGGACAAATACCTGACACCCAAAATAAAGGACTATGTTTAGTCCATAGTCACTGAAGGCTTCAGTCCATACTCAGTTACCTACAAAGCAGAAAGAGCAGCGCAGGACAGAAAGCAACCTTTCATGACAGTGACAAAGAGCAAGAAAGAAAAGGGAGGAGTCACAGCAGCTCCAGCAGCTGGCTTCTCTTCCCTCCTTATACTGTAATGCGAATTAACCGCCCCAGCACAGGTGTAGTATCCGCACCACAATAATCAATCATAAACTCTAGAAGTCCACCCCATGACTGCATGAGGTTTTGCGGGGACACCATACATAAACCATAACACCTGCAAATAGAATAGCTACCTTGATTTTTTCCAGGTCTCTGTCCCATGTAATATTGTTTTCCATCCTTTGACTTGCAGTCTATGAATTTCTTTTTGAGAAAAATGTATTTTTTGCATGTAGCATATTGTTGGGTCTTCTTTATATTTTATTCTTGTATTTGAGAAGGAGTCTCTTATGTAGTGAAGGATGGGCTTGAACTCACACAGCCTGGGTTGGCCTCCGACCCACAGAATTCTTCCTGCCTCAGCTTCCTAAGTGCTGGCATTATAGGTGTGCATCACAGCACTTATGTGGAATTCATTCTGTTACTCTTCTCTTGTTGCTGGGACCAATACATGACATTGGAGTGTTTCTCCATCCATTCTGTCAGTCTGTTTTTTTCCATTGGTGATTGAGACCATTTACATTGATAGTTATAAGCGATATATATTGGTTTATCTTTCTGTTATTTTCCTGTTTTTGGTTCCCTCCCCATGTTTAATTACTTGGCTTTCCAAGTTAAGACTTTCTTTGGTGTTCTTAGAATTGTATTCTTTGTTATCTCTTTCTAACGTATTTTTCAGAAAATTTTGGAGCACTTGTTTGCTGGTCATGAATTTCTTCATTTGTTCTTTGTCACGGAATTATCTTCTTTCATTTTAAAACGTGGTTTGCAGAGTTCATCAATCTGTGTTGGTTGTTAGTTGATGCATTGTGTCAACTTGGCTGAATCAGCGGTGGCAGTTCTCGGCATGGGAACCTAACCCTGCAGGTGGACAGGGCCGAGGAATTGAGAAGGACTTCCTGCGACCCTGCCCGGTTTCCTGCCCCACTTCCATGGAGCAATCCCAGTCTTCAGAGGAGCTTGACCTTCGCAGCTGCTCCGCTTTGGAGGAGCTCCGATCTTCGCTGTGGGTCGCCAGCCTTCCCAGGCAGCCTAGAGAGAAGATAGAGGCTTGATGGCTGCCGCAGCTGCTCCTCCTCTTCTGCTCGTCACTGTTTTCTGATGTATGAACTGCTGTCGTTTACCTTGGAGCCGGTGGAATCTGACTGAACCCTCTAGTAACTGTGAGCTAGGTAAACCTTTTCTTCCTTCATTTTGGGTGCCGAGTATTTGTTCTAGCAACAAGTAAAACATAACTAAGACAGAATTTGGTGCTGGAGGAGTCGGGTCATTGCTGTGGCTATACCTGATAATGTAGATTACAAGCCTTTGGAAATGGCTTATGGGAAGAGATAGAAAAGGTTCAGAGATGTCGCCTCCAGTGAGATTCTGGCCAGAGCTCAGACCAGAATGCTGATAGGAAACCTGACTGTAAGGACCAGGCTGGGACGTTTCTGCTGGGAAGGAGGACAGCATTGGTTGTTGGACTGTGGCAGAAGGTTTGTCTGCATTTTGCTCCTGTCCAGAGACTTTGCCCGAAACTGAGATTAAGCACAGTGGACTAGCTAATTTTGAAAAAGCAATTTCAAAGCAGCCAAATATTGGAGCAGTAGCATGACTGCTGTTAGGGGCTTTTTGCCAGAGTTATGTTAAGAATGAAGAGCAAAGAGCCCCAAAGGGTGATTTAAAATGTTGTGAGTTAGGCCAGAAAGAAAGCACCAGGAAGGCTGTGAACTATAGGAAGACAAAGCTGAGAGGATTTCCATGGCTGAGAAGGAACGGGAGAGTAGAGAAGATGTCCTGAGGACATCACAGGAGGTGGCAGGTTCTCATCCTTTGCGGCCTCAGAATCGCAAGGGTGAGGGACTTTGTTCTGAGGAGAAAGTTGCAGAGATCCAGGTTCCAGAATGGAGGTGGTGGCCACATCAGGTTCCAGAATGGGGCCAACATAGAGAATTTGTTTCTCAGAATCAGGGTCAGAGTGCTCAGCATTCCAGGCACTTGACCCCTACAGCCAAGAGAGGAAAACCTGGCTACTTTTCCAGCTGGCAGCAGTCGTTGACATCATCCACAGGGCAATGGTTTTAGGCATATGCAGAATGCAAGAGCTCTGACGTTAAGAAAGCTTCAGCCTCAATTTCAGAAGAAGGCTGGGAGGCCAGGCATTATGCCCCTGGGAGGACAGTGTGTGAAGCTGCAAGTGGGAAGTCTATTCAATGGAAACCTCAGAAGTTTGAAAAATCCAGGAATGTGGATGGCCTAAGAAAAGCTGCAAAAAGAGAGAAAAGCTGCAGGAGCTACCAGCAGGAGTGCCATAGGGTGGAGCCACGTAAGGCTTTTGGAGCTGACAACTCATTGCAGGGTGCTTTGGGTGTTCCACAGGGAACTACAGGACTTAACATTTGCACTTCTGGACTTTGGGCTTGTTTTGGTCCCAGCTGTTTGTATCCTGCTGTGTATACCTTTTGGAATGGCAAGGCTTGCACCTCTACAAAAATTGATATCAGCAAAGTGAAAGTCCCCAAGCACCTCACTGATGCTTACTTCAAGAAGAAGCTGTGGAAGCTCAGACACCAGGAGGGTGAGATCTTCAACACTGAGAAAGAGAGGTACCAGATTTCAGAGCAGCACAAGGTGGATCAGAAAGTGGTGGACCTCACAGATTTTAGCAAAAATCAAAGCTGCTCTCCAGCTGGAGAATAAAGCAATTTTCTGTGATATGGCAGTTTAATAAAAATTAGCATTTCTATTACTTCCCAGAAAACATTAGAGCTTGAATCCTTCAACTTGATTTTCCTTCCATATTTTGTTAACATTTATGGCATTTAGTTCAAGGTCTGTATGGACTTTAACAAAGATGATCGTAGTTTCAGAAAGCTCAGAGCCTCTCCCTAGGATGACTCCGGCTTCCTTTGAAGTGCCTGGTAGACAAAGTATTAAAACTGCCAGAAATTTCAGCCATCCTTTGGGGATGGAACCTCTACTTCCTGAAGTCTATCCAAGGATAGAATCCTAACTTCAACAGTTTCCAATATGAGATGCAGGTGCCTTAACTTTATTCTTGCTGACAAATGTATGTAGGTTTTGTTTTCCTTTCATGGCTCTAATGATCCCCTGCTCAACTTATTTTCCCTGTTAAAGGCCCAGTGACCCCTGTAGGAAGTGAGGTGTAGCCTGGTTACTTTTGCATTTTTCAGCAGGTGTCACTGATTCAAATCCATCCTTAACACTATCACTAGTGTATGGATTAATCTTTGACACCAAGCCATATTAACAGTAGTAGCTGCGATTGCTTTGCACATCATCATTCATTCCTATTTCCTCAGACACAATTCAGGCCTGTTCTTTATTTCTTCCTGCATTTCTGTTTTCTTATTTAGGGTTATTTATTCTTTCTGGAAGACTGTCTTTCACATCCATTTCCTCTGTTGTGCTGGTAAGGAGTTCTTCACGTTATTGGTCTGTGAGTTCCTTTTTTTTTTATATCTTTTTGAGTCAGGGTCTCACTATGCAGGTCAGGCTGACCTTAAGCTCACTTTGTAGCTCAGGCTGGTCTCGAACTCATAACAATCCTCCTGCCTCAGCCTCCTGAGTGCTGGGATTACAGGCATGCGCCATCGCGCCTGGCCTTGTGAGCTCCTTTTCATTCCCTTCATTGATGCCTGTTTTCCACTGAGCATGGAACTGTATTTTGACTGCTGTCTTGCTGCACTTTCAAGACACCAGGCCATCTTCTTCTGTGTTAGATTCTTTCTCCAGCAAGATCTACTGGAACCTTTCCTTTGCTTCACTGACAGCAGCATGCCCCTTCCCCTCTCCTTGGCTACTTCTGATATTCATTTCTCTGTTTCTCAGTAGTTTTGTTGTTCCCAGGCCTGCCTGCCTGCCTTTTTCTATATCTATCTCACGTGGCAACTGTAGGATTTAACTGCATGATTTTATCTTCGATCGATTTGGAAGCATGCTAAGCTATCACCTTTTTCAATATTATTTATTTTTTCTCACTTTCTGCTCTATTTTTGAGACTTCATTGGCATGCATATTAGAACTCTTCACTATGTTCCATGTGTCTTTTATGCATTTTTGGTATTTTCTATGCTTTTTGAATTTTATTATTCAACCTGAACATTAGTCTATCCTTTTATTTTTATATAATCTGAAGTAAAATCCAAATAATGACCTCTTAATTTCAGTTACTGTATTTTTCAGCCTAAAATTCCTACCTGATCTTCCTTTATTTTCAAATTCTTATTTTCTAATAAAATCATAAACATTCCATTTACACTGGCCGATTTGCTGCAGGCATTTTAAACTTTGTGTCTGCTATTTCAAGTGATCGGGTTTTATTTGTGCATTTTGGTTCCTTTGTTTCCCGTTGATTTCTTTGTTGTTAGTCTTGTAATTTGTGACTGAACATTGGCCATGGAACCTGGTAAGCTGCAGAGGAGCTGCGGGAGGCCCTCTTCTTCCACTGAGTAATATCCACCGATTACTTTAGTATGATCATAATTTTAGTGCACTAGACTAGCACTTTGGGTAAAACTTTCAGAATCAGTAGCTTGCATTTTCTGTAAGCTTCTAGTTTTCCTCGGCTTTGAAACAGAAATTTGGGCTTGTTTATCAGAATGTTTCTTCCTTGAAAGAGCTTGAATTTCTGTCTTGCTTTGGGGAAACATTACTCTGTTGAGAATCAGTTTCCTACCAAACATCTTACCTTCCTTCTTGGGAGCAATTCACAAACTTAAAAAAGTTTAATTGTCAGGGTCATTTTCCTATGCGTTTCCCCTACCAAACTTCCATATCTCATGGGCCTGCATTAGCCGCTAATATTCATCTCTCCATCCACCTGGGCTTCCAGATGTTCATCTGACTTCTCAGTCATCTGTGATCCTCCTGACCACAATCTGTGCTTCATGTTGAGAGTTGGTAAGTGCTCTGGGAAGACGGCTGAGTGTCACTTCGCCTCTGTGTGATTCTCTTCTCTATGATGCTGAACTCTGGGATCCTCTGTCTTGGACATTCTCCAGTAGCTTCTGGCAGAAGTCCTGTTTGTTTGGGTTTTGTTGTTTTTTTTTTTCATCCATTTAATCTTAGTTTTCTTAGATTTGTTTATCTATTTTTGCCAATGCTAGTTAACTATAAGCTACTTGATTTCCACAAAAGTAGGGCTTGCAGTTGATTTGAAACAAAGTTTTGAAACATATTAATACAGAAAAAGCATACTAAAATGAAGTTTTACAGTTGAGTGGATCAGAAGAAGGCAAAGTTCTGTAAACATCAGATATAAAGAGAAAACCTTAGCAGATAACCTGGCGTGCACAGCCCTGGCTGCATACCAGTCACAGCATTATTAAGCCTGCTTCCAAAATAGCTTTATTATCCATTTTGTGCATCTTTTGTTTCTTTAGAATATTTTCCACTCAAATGCAAAATCCTTGATATAATAGTTCATTCTTCATTTAACATGATTTAGGTGACTTTAATTCTAAAAATTCTATCTCTGCCCCACTTTTTGTCTTACAAGGTATGTGGTGAGGGACTTGAACTGCTTTACCTTTAAAGTTTCCTGAAGTCTTAGTGCTGTGGATAATTGTTCTATAAACATAAGTTAGTTAGCCAGTTAGTTGGTAGTATTGCCTAAGCTTTCTACATATTTACTGGGTTTTGGTCTTCTACATTATCAAGAAAGGAATAATGAAATTTTTACTTCTATTAGATTATTTTTTGTTTCTACTTTGTTTCTTCAAATTTTTCCTTGTGTTTTCACGATCTGTAATTAGGTTTGTGCATGCGTCAGGCTGATACGTTTTCTTGATGAAAAGATCTTTTCATTCTGATGTAAGGCGCCTCTGTGATGCCTTGTTTGCAGTGACATGTAAGTGATTGGGCTTTCTTCTTTTAAAAATTTTTCAAAATTTAATTTTTCCATTTCTCTTTAGGTAGGTAATGCATCATATTTTTTATCAGTTTAGCCATTTTGAACTTGTACTTTTTGGTGGTATTGAGTGAATTCACATTCTTGCATAATGATCATCACAATCCATCTTCAGATTTTTCGTTATTCCAAATATATTATTACTCTAGGTGCATTATATAAATAAAATTATGATTCTTAACCTTTTGTGTCTGACTTATTTTGTTTAGCAAAATATTTTCAAGAGTCAGGTTGGCTATAGCATGTATCAGAATTCTGATCCTTTTTAAGCTGAATAATGTTCCTTCATAGGTAGATATCATATTTGATTTGGGTATTCATTGATTATGGAAAAGGCTGATGAGGGCCATTGAGGACATTTCTGCCTTTTGATTACGTGGCCAATTCTGGTATGATATGAATGTACAAATATGTGTTCTAGTTTCTGCCTTCAAGTGTTTGCTGTAAATGTAGTTACCAAATTCCTGAATCATACAGTGTAATTGAAATACACTGACTTACCTAAATTGTATGCTTAAATTTTATAGAAATCACTGTACTATTCTTCATTGGTGACTACTGATACTTTATTATTACCAATACATAATGCTTTGAATTTGCCCATATTCCTACCAATTCGAGTTGTTTTGTATGAGTTTTGTTTATTTGTATTTTTAATAATACCTATCCTAATTCCTGAGTTTGAAGGAGTATTTATTAATGGATTTGAATTCATTTACTTAATAACTACTGATGATGAATATATTTTCATACACTTATTAGTCACTTGTGTATTCTCTTTGGAAAATGTCTTTAAATTTTTTCTTGCTTTAAAATTTTTGTTGTTGATTATAAAAGTTTTTATGGGCCAGTGAGAAAGTTCTGTTGCATAAGCTCCTGCCTGGAAAGTGCAAGGTTCTGAGTTCATTCCCCAATACAAAAAAAAGTATTTAACAAATTGTGGGTGCATTTCCCTTTTTCTACATATGCTTGGCAAATATTTTTCCTAATGGTGTCAGTCACCTCTTCACCTTGTTGATACTGTATTTTTGTGCAGAGAAGGTTTTCATTTTGAGAAAATGCTTTTGTGTCATAACCAAAATGTCACACCTAATCCAGTGTCATGAAGGAGTTGTCCTGAATTTTCTTCTACATATTTTATACCTTTGGTGCTTACATTTAACTGATTTTCTAAAGTTCATTTTGTAGATAATTCATGAAGGAATCCAAGTCATTCTTCTATGTTGTGTATTCAGATTTTCCAACATAATTTGATGGAAAAATGCTCTTTGGATCCCTGGATATTCTAGGTTCATTGCAAAAACTCAGTTGGCTGTGTGCACAGTTTTATTTCTGGGCTTTCTATTTAAATATATATTTAAGTATCTGTGTCACAGTAGTTTGAGCTATTATCATGAAATGTAATAGATTGTGTGGCTTTTAACAGCATGTCACAGTCCTAGAAGCCTGAGGTCTAACACCAGGTCCCCATCTTTATCCTGTCAGGACTTGATTAAGGTCCCTTTCCACATTTTTCACTGTCTTCTTACTGTGTATATGACTTAAAGAGGACATAAAAGCACTTTGGGCATCTTATAAAGTTACCTGCCTCACACATTTGAGCATTACCCTCAACGACCGGCTCAGTTACGTTTCTCTTGTTGCTGTGACAAAACACATGATATCCAGAATTAAGCAAGGAAAGGTTTAGCTAACTTACAGTTAGTGGAGGTTTCAGTCCATATTTGGCTGGCTCCAAGGCAGAGAGCCACGTGACAGAGGGCAACAGTTCATGGTGGTGGAAAACAGCAAAGAGAAAAGGGAGGTTGGAGGCAGCATCTGTGTCAGCCAGCAAGCCTCTCTCCCCTCCTTACATTGCAATGCAAATTACCCACCCCACCGTGGAAATAGCACTCACACCCACAATCCAATCATTGGAATAAGAATTAATCATAAACTCTAGAAGCAGCATCAGGACTGCATGAGGCTTTGAGGGGACCCCTAGGCACTACCGGTAACAATGACCTACCTATCCCCAAAGTTATCACCTCCTTATCCCCATTAATTCAAGGGTTACCTTTTAGTACATGAATTTTGGGAAAACACAAATACTCAGTCCATAATAATCCTATTTTTTTTGTCAAAATTTACTCTCATTTAACATTTTCATTTCTTTCTATGTAACCTGATTGATTTCATAGCCTCACATTTAATTTTTTATGTGCAGATGTTATGTTTATATTTACTGTCCCCCAAAGCCTCATGGACTCTCATAGGTGGGCTTTGGGGAGGTGACTGGATCATGGTGTGTGACACTGGGTTTATGAGATACTGAGTTAGCACACTGATGGCTTTATGGCTAGGTGTCACACTGGGAGGTGGGGTCTTGGGCAGAGGATGGCCACATGGACATGATCTGGAGGGTCTGTCTGTCTCCTGCTCCTTGGATGGCTCACTGCTTCCTGTCTGTACACCATGGACTATTTTGTTCCACCTCTACGATGTTCCTCCGCCCTCTTTCCAGGTCTTCGAACTAACAGAAGCCTCTATAAATTGTGAGTGGAAATAGATCTGTCCCAGCAATAAGAACACAACTTAAGCAGCATGCTGCTCTTCTCACTGTACTTCTCCCATCTCAACATCTTACCGCTTGCAGTTTTATTTTTATATCTTCAATATTTATGTCTTATTCTAGGTGATTTCTTCAGGGGAATCATCTGATGCACAAGACCTCTATGCATTTATAATCGATCAGTTAACCCTTTGGTTTTTCTTTGAACTTCAATTATATTATTTTGTTACTTCAAGAAGTTCTATTTAGTTAATTTTTCAAATTGTATTATCATTTTTGATAGTGGTTTTCCCTGGCTCTTATTTTCAGCACACTTTTAAAAATTTGTTTGAAGATCTTAGATACGTTTAATTCATGCTTTGAGCTTTCTGATAACCCACGACTGTGGTTTGACTGTCTCTACGGAAGCTCGTGTCCTTTGCCAGGTGAGTTCCACCCAAAGCCTCGTCCATCTCATCATCTCCTGTACTCTAGTCCTTCTCTCGGCTCTTGCCCAACACGGCAAATTCCTCCCCTCGTTCTGATGCGCACTGAGCACTCACTGCGCCCCGGATGCTGTGCTGGGTTGAGGACCACCACAGCTCCACTCTTGGGAACTCACAGAATGATGGAGCCAGCAGCGCTCTCAGCCGCCAAGCTGGGCTGCGAGCTTATTTCAGCAGCACGGTGACACCGCTCACAGTCGCATCGTTCCAAACATTGCCTCTGAGTCCCAGGCACTGTTCGAAGTAACTATATTTATAGCGGTGTTGTCGCTGAACAGTGGGGAAGCCTTCTGTGGAGTGTGCCCTGACAAGCTTACGGGAACCGAGCGGCGCAGCTCCATCGCTGTCAGAGTCCCCGCGAAGGAAGCCATGTGTGAGCACTAGCCGTTGGGGCTGCTCCCAGGGTGACGCCGGACACTGCTTCACGTGCTGCTTCCGTGTTCGTGGCACCTAGTGATTCCGTTCACCATGCAGAGTCCGTACGTGTGCACTACACATCTTAATTATTCTTATTATTTTGTTGCGGAACCAGGGATTGAGCTCAGGCCCTAGTGCTTGCCAGGGAAGCGCTTATTCCACTGAGCCATCTCCTCAGCCCCTGGCCCCATCTTAAGTATTTTTAAATCCCTGTTTCCTGTCCCCACTCCTCAGCCCCTCAGTCTCTTCCTTTCCTTTTTATTTGCAAAACTCCATCTCTGCTTCCTGCTCTCATTTTGCTCTTTGGTTTATTCATGCTTTGGGTTTCTCATATAAGACAAACCATGCGATAGCTAATCTGTGGGTATGATTTATTTCATTTAATAGTATGGTTTTAAGGTGCAACCATTTTCCTTCAAATGATTCGAGTTTGTCCTTTTTTACTTCAAAGTAGCACTCCATTGTGTGCGAATACCACATTTTCTTCATCCCTTCATCTGTGGAGTGAGCTTTCTCCCAGTAGCTCACTGACTGGCAGTCCCATGTGCCACAGGCTCACGTGAGTGCATCAGCCTCACCCAAGCCCATGACCAATGGGCTGGCCCAGGGTGTTACCATGGCTGCACCATCATCACTTGACAAAATGCTTTCATGTGGTGCGTTATTATATCTCTTGATTTAGTTACTCGAACCATCAACCTACATGGAAGGCATTATGTCCCATCCTATAGAGGTGAGATAATGGAAACATAGGAAATTAAGTGAAAGCTAGGAAGCCTCAAGAAGCTTGCATCAAGCTTGTTGCACGGAAGGTCTATGATCCAATTCTTCCTGCAAAATGCCATGAAAGAAGCATGTTTGGGGCATGGTGCCTACAGACCTCATTTCCTGATGCAAATGCCTTGAAGAGAGCCTCAGGTTTTCATGTTTGTGCTCCACACATAGTCGAAGCAGGTGTTCTGCGCATGACTTTTCTGGGTAAATTTTCTCCCAGTGCATCATAGGGAATGACACATAAAGACCACTGACAGAAATAGAAGTCCCGTTGTTATCAGCCAACAATGGTTGTCTGTCTCCTGGGCAGATGGGAAAGTGGGATGTGGCAACCAAGTGTTCTCTGCTGTGACTATCTGAGGAGGAAGGCCTGCGAAGCTGGCAGGTGGCGTGGACACCGAGGGGCAACAACCTGCCTGAAGACGCCACCCTCAGCCTCCCTTTTGGGTGTCTAGTGTGGCTTCTCCAGTGAGTGGGTTCCCACCATTTTCATTCACTGAATAAAAGGTAATGAAGGCTCTTATTAAAGTGTTCTCTCCACTAGGATCAACATTTACCTGTTATTAACTGGGAGCACCATGTTTTTTTTGTAGTTTTGGAGAGGGGTCTACAGGGTGTTCAGGGTCTCACTACTAGATCAGACTCATAGTGATCCTCCTGTTTACAGCCTTCCAAGAGATATTTGGTGGCCCTTAGGAGCACCATTTTTGAAAGTAACTTCTCAGGCTGATGCGTTCAGTGAAGTCTGAATAGATGCACTTGGCAGGGACTGAGGATGAGAAGCATCACCATAGACTGTGAGCCGAGATGGGGCCCTGGGTACCAGGCGGGCATCTTCACCCAGCACTCAGCCCCGACCATAGCCTGTGGAGAATAGGGAAGGGGTGCGGATGGCAGTTAGGCTCTCAGTGATGCAGGAATCTACATCAGCACCCTGGATCACCTTCCCTTTGTACCCCTTGCTGCTTCCAGCCATGAAGATATCCAGCAGAATGTGGGGACTTAGAATTTATATGCTGGAGAAGACTACAATCAGTTAATGATTCTTACTAGTCTATCACTAATTATAAACTGCAACATGTACTAGAGCTAAGTGCTTTTATTGAACAAGATATCTCATTATAAGTGAATGTGTATATTAAATTCAAAATGAATTGCTTTTATTTAATTATATGGTTGTCACAGCTTAGGCTCAGGAGGTTCTGTTAAATTCTCATGGTCAGAAGAGGGCCCTTTGGAGTGTGACTACAACATGGGCAGCTGCACTCATTGTTGGACTCGTCATCAATGAGTTCATAGCCAAAGGTGCTGCTAGAAGGTGGGGCTGATGGGAAGGTGGAGTCACTGGTGGTGAATGGCTTCCGTCTTCCTGCCTCCATGAAATTCCCACCTTGGAGCCAGATAACCATGGGCTGAGCCCTGTGAGCCATCAGGCAGATTGAACCTCACCTGCTTTAGGCTGTGGGTGGCAGGTGTTGCATCTCAGCAATGGGAACACTAAATAATAAAATGTTTTACAATAAATACTTTTACATAGGAAATTTGAGACTGCACAGCATGCAGAAAATGGCACTATTTAAACATTAAATGGTCTTAACACTTTTCTTGTAGGTCTCTGCATCTGTGGCAAAGACTTTATTTCCCTAAACTTCACTGGCAATGTCTAGAATGAATTTCACCCTAATTCCAACTCTCAGGCTCAGTCATACTGGAACATCTTTCTCTGCTGTAGACCTTACTTTTTTCACATTTTTATTTGTACAGATTGGTTACACAGATTAATGAGTTTCATGTCTGCATATGTGTACGTGCATCTAATGTACTCCACTCACTCACCTCCCCATGCCCTCTGTACATTTTGCTGTCCCACACTGTGCTCCTCAGTGGCTCTGTGTGTGTAATGTGTATTGATCCTATTTGGGCCCCTCCTTACTTGTTCTTCCACATTTTACCTTTCCTTTTTCTTCCCTTCCTCGCATCAACTAATAAACTCTCTTTTACCTTTTTTTTTTTGTCATCTTCCTTTGATAGAGAGCATTGTGAAGTGGCTCTGAGCAGGATTTAGGGTTAGTTGATTGGCTTTGCATGTTTCCTTGTGAGGTTGTCCAAGGCCCAGGCCCTTGTCTGGAGATGGGCAGTGGACCCTTAGTAAGGGAACCTCTGTGGTCACTGGTCCCTGCGGAGGCCTGCAGTGGCCTGTGAAGCTGTGATGCCTCAAAGGCCAAGATGAGGCCTCCAGTGAAGATGTTCTGCTCCAAGCCAACTAAGGAAAAGGAGGCTGCAGCTGCAGACTCCACAGTCCTACAATAAATGTCAACTTAAAGATAAGGCAGTTGACATAATTTATTACTTGGAAAAATATCTCTGAAGGTCCTGCTAAGACTTCTTTCAGATTCCTGTGTTTGCTTCAGTATCCTCCTCCACTGTTTGAAAAAAAATATGGGCTGTCCAAAGAAGTTTTTGTCTTGGCTCCAGAGAGCCTAGCACTCTATTAGAAGGTTTTTATCCTCCTGGAGCCCTGAATCACACCACGTGTCTCTTTCGTTTAAGCAGTCGCTGTCACTCTTTTGGGAGACTGTGGGTCTGATCAGCCTGCAACAATGAAGGGATGATATTAACACAGTACTTGTGTTTAGATTCCACTTATTAGGAAGGATTTACAACATTTGTCATGTTGAGTTAAGCTGGCTTTTCTTAGCATGATGTTCTCTAGCTCTGTCTGTCTGTCTGTCTGTCTCTTTCTTTTTCTCAAATGACAAAATTTCATTCTTCCTTCTGGCTTAATAAGACTCTATTGAGGATATGGACCGCATGTTCTTTATCCCTTGATCTGTCAGTGTATACCTAGGCTAGTTCTGTATCTTGAGTATTGTATCTTGTGTGTTGTAATAAACATGATATGCAGCTATCCATACCTCTGGTATGCTAGCTTAATTGCTTCATGCTTATATTAAGAAGTAGTATAGGTAGATCATAGATAATTCTATTTTTAGTTGATTGAGGCACAATGAAAATGTTTTCCATAGTGGCTGTACTGATTCCCACTATATGCTCCTGCACTTAGTCACTGCATTCTCCTGACTTATTGACCATAATATATGTTTCTGTGGAACTGTGACCCCACATCCCTAAATAGGAAGAGTGTGTGGTCACTGCACATATTCAAGTCTACAGCAGGTACCCAAGGGATATCTGTTACAGGCAGGAGCATTTTGGAAGAACCATTTTTGATTTACTCTTGCGTATTCAGCCCTCTTCTGACTCTAATTGCCATGTAATTCTCATCTATTCTTTAAAAGCCTGGCTTAAACTTGACTTTCTGTATAACTCTTTTATAGCAAAAGGTTTCCAGGATATGTTTTAAGATATATGACTCTTTGGAGAGTTTACACCAGCATTACACATAAGGAGAGGTCTGAGACCGAAGAAGTTTGGGGAATATTTTGTTACATGTATTTCTATCTGCAGACATTGCAGAACATTACATGAACAGATATTTTAAGTCATGTAGAAAGAAATAGAAATATTACATTTTCCAAGAATTTTGATGAGGGATATTTTTTCTCTGCAGAGTGCCAGTCAGTGAGATTGTTCTCTAGGCATAAAATTAGAAAATTTATTTGTTTCTCATTCCTTTGCATTCCTAAGAAACCCATGGTTTATAGTACACTACTTAGCATTTACTGAAATTTGAAATATTCAGTATGAAATACTGTCTCCCTACCAACTTGCAAAAAAGTTTATAATACTCTGTTGATAAACTATCAGATAAAACAATGTGGATCTAGATAAAGGGAAAATGAAAAAATATGAAATTTTAGTGACTATAATCACATAGATTATAATACATGGATAATGTAATTCTCTCTCATTTCTAAGAAGTGCATGTGAAAATTAATGTGTCATTAGAGCTGGGAATTTCTGAAAATATTTACAGTAGGTAAATTTAAAATACTTTTTAAAACCAAATCTAAGCAAGAATGTGATATAAATATCCTTGTATCAATGACATTGAATATATTTATCTACTGTTATTCAAAATGTATTTGGTTGTTTCAGGGTCTCACTATGCAGCTTGGACTTGTGCTGATTCTCTTGCTTTCAGCCAGTCTCCCCACCTGGGGGTGGGGCTGGCATGGTGTGTGGTGCTGGGGATCGAACCATAGTCCCTGTGCTTGCCTAAGCTTACCTAAGCAGGTGCTCAATTTGCTGAGCTATCTGTCAGACCCTGTTTACTATTTTTTAAAGGTTTGGAGAAGCACTATTTGAATCAATAGGCTTTGGAAAGAAATACATGGGGAAGAAATCAGTACTTCTATTGATCTATTCTTTCTCCTCTTCTGTGTCTGTTTCTCTCTCTCTCTCTGAGAAACCATGAAACATTTAAGATTGTGTTTCTCACATACTTCACTTAATATTATGTCTCGAGGTGAATCTATTTGCCTATGAATGCTATAAATTTAGGAAGATCTTTTTCATATTGTGGGGAGTGGTGGCTGAGCTGGAGGTTGCGAACTCCTTCGGACTAGAGCAAAGTCAGTCCAGCAGGTTCCTGGCCTTGATGTTCCCCTTTGTTAGCTATGGCAGAGTGCTCTGAGAATGTTTCACTTTCAGTGTTCTCAGCAGAGCCCTGGGACCATGCATTTTTGCCCCTTTGTGAACTTCCTTCGTAAAGACACGGACTTACAGGGTAGTTGCTGCATTCCCATCAGTCCCAGCTCTCTTTTTATTATGTCTAGTTTTTGCTTGACACGTGTTGTCTCCTCTGAGTAGCCCTTGGGTACATGGGTTGTGCCACAAATGGATGAGGAAAGGAGACAGAGGGAAGGGGGTGGAGGAAAAGGAAAGGGGATGGAAGATAAATAACTGAAAATGAAAATAATGTTTTGCAAATGGGAAGCGGCCCTAGAGTTGGAATGAGCAGGGAGGGAAGGGTGGTTAGAGGACAAACAAACAAAAAGGAACTCAGATGTATTATATACATGTGCCAACTCTTCCCAATATATATAGTCATTATGGACTAAAAAATGTCAATGAAAATTGGGAAAAGACATACATGAAGAAACAACCTTAAGCTACAAACCAGTGAAAGAATATCAGTGTGCAACTAATGTAGCTATAGATAACAGGAGCCAAAAGTAAAGTGTATTTCAAATAAGTGAAAATTTCCCTTTAACCTAGTGACTGAGAGGTATATAGCACAGGGCTGAACTTGGCTCCTCACCCTGAAGCCTGTGATCACAGAGTCTTCTATCCTTGCTTCTCACATCATATAGAGAACAGACCTCTCCATCATCCAGGATGGCTAAGTCCTGCCTTTCAGTCTGGTCAGTAGAAGAACAAATGTGAGAAGTAGCATATCTTCTGTTATGGTTTGTATATGACCCTCCTGGAGATGCTTGTTATGGTGGCTTTTCTGACAGGAATTCAGCTGTTTCCATGTCTGAGTAGCTCAGGTTATAACTGTCACTGAAGATGGTTGTGGCTTTTTTTTCTTCAGAGGAACTCTGATCCTTACTGTGAGCATCGCTTCCTATCTCCAGTTCAGATCCCTCTGCCTCCTGGCGCAGATCCTTCACATCACCAGAACAGAATTTCTACCTTCCACCAGTCACCTTTGGGCCTTCCAGTGAAGACCCTTGATACATACTTGCACGAGGCATCGTCATGGGCTCTGGGCCTCCACCAGGACTTGTGAGGACATAGCTGTGGATCTGGGTCTTCAGCTGGACTCATACAGGACATTGCTGAGATTTTGATGGTAGGATTATTTTATAATTTTATCCCATAGAGTCAAATACAAAGAGCGAAGATCTGTCCACACATTAGAGACCCAAAGAATCCACATGAGGTCCTAGATTCTCAGCAGTGCAGCAACTTACAATGGTGCATAACTTCACTATATTATTCTCAACTCTTTGTCCAACTGGATATTATATATTTTCATAATAAAAAATTAAACCAACATTTTAATAAATGAATAGTAATTCATGTTAGGTGAGGCATTTAGTAAATGTAAATCATACCACTTTTACAGAAGGATGGGATGTAAATGGAAGAATTCTAATAATTACAATACTTATTGTACTAATTTTTTTATGTTAGGCAATATTTCAGTAATTCTACATGAATATTAACCTTCATAATAATCCTTTGATATTTAGGTACTATTAACTCCACTTTATAAATTAAAAAATGAGCATCAAAGCTTTAAGTATCTTAAAATAATGATATAAATCATATGTTCTGTATTGACTCTTTTCCCTCATCAACCATGACTGCAACAAATTTGGCACCAGAGAAGTGGGATCGTTGCTGTGACTGTGCCTGACCATGTGGTTCAGGAGCCTTTGAGAATGTTTGTGGGGAGAGTTTGGAAAGACTTGGAGATGCTGGCTTAAATAGCAGAGGGAAAATGCTTTGGGTGTTTTGTATGTGGTCAGAGCTCAAAAGACAAGAAGGCTGATGGAAATCTTGCTGGTAAAGGTCAGGCTCAAGAGCTTTCTGCCGGACCAAGAATTGCATCTATTGCATGTTGTGGCTTTACAGAATGTTTGTCTGCATTTTATTCATGTCCAGAGACTTTGCCTGAAACTGAAGTTAAGAGTTTAAGAGTGTTGGAGTGAGCGAGTGGTGGACCTGAGACCCCCATAGCAACTTGCCCGGCAACTCCCTGGAGCAGCTTCCCCCGAGCCCGCCGAGCCAGTGAGAATTTTTCTGAATCTCCCACCACCAGAACCACCCTTGCCTGGTCTGGTGAGTGTGTGGGAGAGCTTCTGTGCTCCCTAGTGCTCCCTGGACAAGGGACCCAACAGAGGGGAACCACAGGCTTACAGTTGCACCAGAGGAGGTGCAGCAAAAAGGAACTGAGCACAACAGCTAGATCCACGCGAGGCATAACTCAAACTTAATAGACTGGCACCTGAAACTCATAACACGCTATGGTCTTTTTTTTTTTTTTTTTTTTGTTTTTTTTGAGACAGGGTCTCACTGTGCAGTTCAGGCTGGCCTTAAGCTCACTTTGTAGCTCAGGCTGGTCTCGAACTCACAACAATCCTCCTGCCTCAGCCTCCCTAGTGCTGGGATTACAGGCATGAGCCACCACGCTATGGTCTTAACTGCACCAAATCTCTACACCAAAGGTCAGAGGTCAGTGCTATACAAAATAACAAAGACAAGGAGCAAAAGGAAGTCTCAGGCCTCTAGTTCATCAATAAGTGCAGAGGACACTAGCTCACCTGAAGTGAATGAATTAACAGAGGCAGAAGCAAAGAAACAACAGCAGAAAGGTGAAGAGGAACTCAGACCAGAATTAATACCTGAAATAAAAAAATAAAATTTTGAATACTTGGCATCTGAAGTAATGAATCAAATACAGAAATGTATGGGGGAAACCCATACATTTTCATAATAAAAATTATGTAAATCATGATTTACATAATCACCCAGGTAGTATTGTTTTCCATCCTTTGACTTTGAGCATATGAATGTCCTTTTGGGTTAAGTGAGAACAAGTGCAGAGAACACTATTCCAGCTGAAATGTATGAACTGACAGTGTCACAAGAAAGAACCAACAGCAGAAAGGTAAAGAGGAACTCAAAGCAGAAATAATTTCTGAAATAAAAAAAGAATTCTTTGAAATCATAGCACCTGAACTAGAGAATCAATTCCAGAAATATACAGAGGAAATCCAACTTGGAAAAATCTCTGCAGTAAAAGAATTAATAACTACCTCTAAAGAAGACATTGATGAAAAAAATGGAGGAGATGAGAAACATGACAGATTCCTGGAATGAGCAATATAGCAAAGAAATAGCTCGCATGAAGCAGAGTCAAAGAGATATAGAGGAACTTAAAATCTCAATCACAAATGCGCAAAATTGTTTGAGTGAAAGTGAAGACAGAGTTTCAGATCTTGAAGATGCTGCTGCAGCTAGTGAAAAGGTGAGAAAGGATCTCTTAAAAACAATGAGGATGCAAGAAAAAATAATCCATCACCTGTAGGATGATGCTAAGATGAACAATGTGAGATTAATTGGCATAAATGAGAATGAAGGAGTCAATACAAATGATATAAAAAGAATATGGCCAGAAGGAATCACAGAAAACTCCCCAAATATGAGGAAACAACCCAACATTCAGGTAACCGAAGCATATAGAACACCAAATCACTTCAACCCAAGTAAAAACACACCGAGACATATAATAGTCAAGATCCCAGAAATCCAACACAAGAATTATATACTGAAAGCTGCTAGAGAAAAGAAGCAGATCATATTCAAAGGAAAACCCATCAGAATTGCAGCCGACTTCTCTACACAAACCATGAAGGCAAGGATCAGAGTTATTCAAGTTCTCTATGAAAACAAATTCCAGCCCGACTACTGTACCCTGCAAAACTCTCTTTCAAGTTTGATGGAGAAGTGAAATACTTCCACAACATAGAACAACTAAAGAATTTCATGATGACAAAGCCAGCCCTACACAGGCTACTGGAAGATCTTCTAGAAAGGGACCAGAATGACCAAAACTCCATGAATGAAAACAGAAGGAACCCACCAAATAGGGCAGACAATTAAACACAGGACAAAAAGGAATAAACAACAGCAGGTAAACAACAAGTCAATCGTAAGTCAACACATCTCAATTATAACCATCAATGTAAATGGACTCAATTCTCCAATTAAGAAAAACAGACTGGCACAGTGGATTAGGAAACAAAATCCAACAATATGATGTATACAAGAAACACACTTAACACAAAAAGACACTCATAGGCTCAAAGTCAAAGGATGGAAAACAATACTACATGCCCCAGCACCTCAGAAAAAAGCAGGAGTAGCAATTCTGTTCTCAGACAGTCTCAACTTCAAAACGAGAAGGATCAAACGACAAAAAGAAGGCCATTATATATTAGATAGGGGAAAAATTGAAGAGCAAGAAGTAACACTCATAATTATCTATGCACCAAACAAAGGAACACCCAACTATATAAGAGAAATGTTAATGGACCTGAAAAACCTAATATCCAAGACCACAATCTTAACAGGAGACCTTAACATGCCCTTATCTCAAAAAAATAGATCAACCAGACAAAAAATTAGGAGGAATAGTAGAACTGAACCACAGCTCAGAAAAAATGAACAAGGTGGACATATACAGAGTGTTCCACCCAACCACAGCTGAATATACATTTTTTTCACCTGAATATGGCTAATTTTCTAAAATAGACCACGTACTAGTCCATAGGTCATGCTTAAGTGTCTGCAAGAAAACAGAAATTATCCCATGCATATTATCTGACCAAGTTCAATGAGACTGGAACTAAATGACAAAAAAACCCCACTAAGTTCATGGAAATTAAACAACACCCTACTCAGCAATCAATGGATCACAGAAGAAATTAGGCAAGAAATTCAACAATATCTACAATTCAAAAAAATTCAACCACAGCTTACTGGAATTTGTGGGATGCATTGAAAGCAGTTCTTTGATGGAAAATTATAGCTATGAACTCACACATTAGGAAAACAGAATGGGAACAAATGAACACCCTCATGTTGCACCTTCAACATCTATAAAAAGAACAGCAAACCAAGCCCAGAGTGCAAAGATGGGAAGAAATTACAAAAATTAGAGCAGAAATTAATTCAATTGAGATGAAGAAAACAGTTCAAATAATCCACAAATCAAAAAGGTGGTTCTTTGAAAGACTGAATAAAGTTGATAAGCCCCTAGCTAACCTCATCAAAAAGAGGAAAAAAAAATTCAAATACAAGTAATAAGGAATGAAAAGGGTGAAATCATCACAGATCCAGTAGAAATTAAGAAGATTATGAATAGCTACTTTGAGAATCTTTATGCTCATAGAATAGAAGACACAGAAGAAATGAACAGATTCCTTGAAAGGTACAAATTACCAAAACGGAATCAAGAAGACATAACAACTGTCAATAAGCCAATAACAGCTAACAAAATATGAAACGTAATAAAAACCTTGCTGACAAAGAAAAGTCCAAGTTTCAGCTGATTTCTACAAGAAAATTATAGAAGATATAATCCTTACACTCCTCAAACTCTTCAATGAAATTGAAAAGGAAGCAGTCCTCCCAAAATATTTTCTGGAGGCAAGTATTATACTGATTCCAAAACCAGGGAAAGATACAACTAAAAAAGAGATCTACAGGCCAGTCTCCCTCATGAACATAGATACAAAAATCCTCAATAAAATCTTAGCAAAAATATGCAACAAATCATCAAAAAGATCATACACCCTGACCAACTAGGCTTCCTCCCAGGGATGCAAGGATTGTTCAATATTCAAAAATCTATAAATGTAATACAGTATAGTTAATAGACTGAAATCTAAAAACCACATGATCATTTCAATTAATGCAGAAAAAGCTTTTGACAAATTCCAACACTCATTCATGTTCAAAGTCCTAAAGAAAATTGGAATAGATGGCCTCTACCTTAATTTGATAAAATCCATCTATGACAAACCAATGACTAATATAATTATAAATGGTGAAAAACTGAAATATTGTACTCTTAAATCAGGTACAAGACAAAGATGTCCTCTATCACCCCTCCTATTCAATATAGTTTTCAAATCATTAGCTATAGCCATTAGACAAGTGGGAGAAATAAGAGGAACAAGAATAGGTAAAGAAGAAGTTAAATTATCACTATTTTTTGGATTCCATGATGCTTTTCTTGGAAGACCCAAATAATTACACCAAGAAGCTACTAGAATTGACAGGCAAATTCAGTAGCATAGCAGTATACAAAGTCAATACTCAAAAGTCAATAGCATTCCTCTACACAGATAGCAAGCACACTGAAAGGGAAACAATAGAAACAATACCTTTTACAATAACCCCATGGAAAATCAAATACTTTGATTTCCGTGGATTCACTTAACCAAGGAAATCAAAGATCTTTTCACGAAAAATTACAGCACCCCAAGAAAAGTGATCATAGAGGATTTCTGATAATAAAAAGATGGTCCCTGCTTCTGGATAGGAAGAACCAACATCGTGAAGATGGCCATACTCTCAAAATAGTTGTACAGATTTAATGCAATTCCTATGAAAGTGTCACAAACATACCTTCCACACTTAGAGAAATCATTCCTAAAATTTATTTAGAACCAGAAAAGACCTAGAATAGCAAAGCCAATCCTGGCCAATAAAGACAAGGCAGGAAGCATCACAATTCCTGACTTGAAATTATACACCTGATCTTTGACAAATGGGCAAAACACGCCCAATGGAAGAAAGATAGCTTCTATACTAAGTGGTGCTGGAAAAACTGGCTTTCTACATGATGAAAACTAAAACTTGACCCAGATCTATCACAATGCACTAAGCTAAAATCAAATTGGATTAAAGATCTAAACATTAAAACAGAAACACTCAATCTCCTGGAAGAGAAAGTAGGAGGAACCCTTGAAGACAGAGGGGTAGGCAAAGAGTTCATGAACAAACATGCATTCGCATGGAAAACACTTGAAAGAACTAATGACTGGGTTCAAATCTTCTTGAGAAGTTTCTGCACATCAAAAGGAATTGTCAAATAATGAAAAGACAACCCACAAATTTTGAAAAAATCCTAGCTAATAAGCACTCAAACAAAGGTCTGTTCCCTAGATTATATAAAGAACTAAGATATATGAAGGCCCTGAAATTTAAAGACTCAATCCACAAATTGGCATCTGAGATGAATGCACACTTCTCAGAGGATGAAATTAAAGAAGAGAATAAATATATGAGAAAATACTCCACATCTCTAGCCATCCATGAAATGCAAGTTAAAACATCACTGAGATACCATCTCACTCCAGAAAGAATGGCTATCATAAAGAAATCAACCAATAACAAATGTTGGAGAGGATGTGGGGAAAGGAAACACTTCTCCACTGCTGGTGGGAATGTAGACTGGTATAACTGTTGTGGAGATCAGTGTGCAGATTCCTCATAAAACTAGGACTGGAAATCCTATTCAAGCCTGCTATCCTCCTACTGGGAATTTTCCTGGAGGAACTGCAAACATCATATCATAGTGATATATGTGTACCTATGTTTGCAGCAGCACAATTTGGAAACAACCAAGATGTCCATCACATGAGGAATGGTTGAAAAAGTTGTGGCGTTTCTATACAATGAAATATTACTCAGTTATAAAGAATGATAAACTTAAGGCATTTATACTGAAGTGGATGCCATTTGAACATATACTCATAAGTGAAATAAACCACACCCACATATGCAAATTTCATATAGTGTCCCAGTATAATACATCAAAAGAAGAAATACAAATATAAATGTATAACAACTACTGAAAAGTATTTAGTCAGATGGTTAGGGCAAACTTAATTGCTTATGTTGCAGGGTACTAATCAGCTTCTCTTTTGGATGGTTAACAACATAAGTTCACAGATCAAATATTGGAGAAATGGAAGGGCTGCAAGATCAGCTAACATTTTGGTTAGACCTAGCCTTTCAAGGTCAGCGAAGACTCAGGACTTAGGAGAACCTGTCCTGTAACATCATGGAACCTAGTCGTGTCCCAAATTTTCTGGTCAAGGAGATTATGGAGCCACAGAGGAATGTGCCTAAGGGCAGTCACATGGAGAGAAAACTTTCTCTCAGGCTCTTACAAAGGGTAAACTGGTCAATCAACAGCCATGACCCATCACATGGCTGACACTGACAAAGGATCTACAGGGTGAAGTACCGCTGTACAGGATAAACCCTGAGGGGACTTGACTGACCTCATCAGTTAAAAAGCTACATTTTCCATCATGCAGGTCTTGCTTTATCTTGGTCTTAACCATCCAGCACAAAAGTATAAAAATGAGGTATATAAAACAAGGACATAATAATAAGCGGAGCCATAATTAGCTCTAGTCAACCACTGCTTCGGATAACCCACTATTATTGTGGACTGCTGCACTGTGTTTGATTATTTCATTGACTTCAGGCATCTATAATAATTGAAGGACAATGGAACACCCATCTTTGACCAGACTAAAGAAAAAAATAAGTGGATACAAAGGAAGAAGCATTATCTGTTTTGTATAAATAGTACAGTTAGGATAAATATTCAGTGCTTCTGCATAATTCTATGAGAAGCAAGATTTTTACTAATAGTGTTTGAACAGGATATTCTGTCAGCTTCTTGTATTATGGACAATCATGAGGAAGATAACAAGACAGAAAGTTTTAATTATTGATACAGCACTATAATTCAGCTTTAAAAGTAAGATAAGTATACAGGTACATTCTCTTAATTCATTGATTAGAGACATCTGCTCTAATGGTGTTTTTGAGTAGAATGCCAGGAATGCATCTTGTATGAAGAAAAATTACTATGAAAACAATATGCAATGTATTAATTATTGAATCTGTCCTGCTAATTTGATTTGAAAAAAAAGCTGAAAATAAGAACATCAGAAATTTATGAACTTCTCTTAAATTTCTTTAAATATTTTTAAGAATCTAGTTGTTTTCATGTGTGTGGTTTTATCAGTTACCCAGCTGAAAAATCCTCACAGGCAGGAACTACATTTATTGCTTTTTATCCTCGGGAAGAGCTAAGATGCTGTGCTCACCAAGGATGTAAAATAAATGTTACTGAATGATGTAAATGAATAAATAAATAGTTTAAGCATGTCAAACTAATCTTGTAGAAGAATTTTCAAGGCATTGGAATATTGAAGCAGTGGTATGGCTACCTTTAGGTTTTTTTTTATTAATATTTATATTTACAATCAAGAACAAAAAACCCAGGAGATGCTCAGTGGATTAAAGCACCTACTTAGGCAGACATAGGGGTCAGGGGTTGGATCCCCAGCCTACCATGCTGGCCTCAACCTTGGGGCACACTGAGATAGCAATTGAGCCTGGGCATGGTGGTGTGCCTCTGTGATCTCAGCACTTGGGAGGCTGAAAACAGGAAGATCATCATGAGTCCAGTCTGTGTAATGAGACCCTATAGACCCTCTACTAGACACACACACACACACACACACACACACACACACACAGCAGAATGGTTTAAAGTATTATTAGTTTTGGCCATAAAGGAAGCTCCAGTAAAGCTGTAGACTGCAAAGATAGAGCTTGGGGAATCTTGATTTCTCAAAAGGAACAGGAAAACACAAAAGATGGCCTGGGGGCATCACAAAAAGCAGCAAGACCCTATCCTTTGAAACCTCAAAACTGCAAAAGTGAAAACTTCCCCTGAGAAGAAACTCTCAGAACATGAGGTTTCAAAATGGTGGTGGCTTAGAGAATTCATTCTTCACAATTGGATTCAGAGTGCTCAGAAATTCAAACTCTCCACCCCTGTATCCAAGAAAGAGGTAAGTCTGGCCACTGCTTCTGCGTGTACCAGATATTGGTGTCACCTACATGACACTGTTTTTTGGTATATGCAGAATGGACGGACTGTGGGTTCAGAAGGCTTCCACCCATATTTCAGAAGGTCTGAGAGGCCAGGCAGTGTGCCCCTGAGAAGGCAGTGCATGAAGCTGTGAATTGAAGCCAAAGGTACAGTGGAGAATCCAGAAGTTAGGAGAAGTCAGAAATGTGGTGGATCTTCTGAAGAGAACTGCAAGGAAGGAACAGAGTGGGCCTAAGAGAGAAGTCTTGGGAGCTATAACCACTGGAAGTGCTATAGGAACAGAACTGCCCATACCCTTTGTAATTTACATCTTGCCACAAATTTCTTTGTATTTTGCACATGGAACTACAACTGCAAGTGTTAATTTTTGCCCTGCTGGATTTTGGACTTGCTTTGGTCCCATTCCTTTGTATGTCCCTGTTTGTAACTTGGAATGAGAAATTCTGATTTGTGCCACTTAATGTTGGAAGTGTTTCTTCTTTTCATTTGTGCAGGGGCTTACAGCTAAGAGTTTGCCTTAACTCTTAGAGGAGACCTGGGATATGGACCTTTCAGAAATGCTGAAACTGGAGGGCTTCAACAACTCTTAGAGATAGACTAAATTCCCTTTGCATGGAAGGAATGTACATGAGTCTTTGGGGGTCGGTGGGCTAGGGATGGAATGTTATGGCTTGTATCTGGATGTACCCTCAAAGCCTTATGTGGTCATGGTGGGTGGGCTTTTCAGATGTGGCTGAATCTAGAGTATGTGATTGATTTGTAGTGTAATGTTGGGATTAAGGGTGGCAGTGCTAGACCTTCCATAGGGTGGGTATTTTCCATAAAATATAAGGGACAGAAAGAATCTTGTCTCTTTCTCTCCCTCTCTTTTTTTTTTTGCTTCTGCTGTGCTTCACTGTGATGAATTGTCACCCTGCATGCCATCTTGTCTTAGAGCCAGCTGATGATGGGCTTGAACCTCTACAAACTATGAGATAAATAAGTTTTTCCCTTCTTAATTGGGGGGGGGTCTCTGTCTTATCAACAAGAGAGGAGTAACTAAGACACCTTCCTCCTGCTCATGTTCTAGCAGCCTTGGCAAGGAAGCAAACCAAAATGGAGCCTCGTGGCTTCTGACGTGGGGAATGCAACCTCTCTGACCCACTCTTAAAAGCAATGGAGCCTGTTTTCATACCACCCGGAGACCATCACTACTCCCAATCCTGCTCATGGAAAACAGCCTCACTTTTGACAACAAAATGTAATACCTAACCAATAAACCATGTAATCACCACCTCCCATTGTGCTTTAAAACTACAACTAAGCTACAAGTTTTGTTTGCTTGTTTTCTGGTACTGAGACTCAGACCATTTTGCTATACCACTAAACACTGCCTCCAACTCTTTCTATTTTTTATTTTGAGTTAGAGGCTTCTCAGGTTTCCATGTTCTTGAGACTGAGCTTGAACTTGTGATTCTTTTTCATCACAAAACTAGGCCACTTCACCCAGCTTCTGAGCACATTTTCAATACTGCTGCTAGCTGTATTTTCCCACATTGCAATCCTGATTCACCCAAGGAAGCATAATTTCTTTGGTTTTGACTGATTAGATTTTATTTGCAATCAAAAACCTATGCATGGTCATACAGTAAGACACAGCTACTCTAGAATCCAGATGCGTTTTGACACCTGGCTACTAATAGAGTAAGAAGCCTGATAAAAGAAGGGACAGTCATTATTAGATGAACATAAGTAAATTCTGCCACAGCTAGTGTTTAGGTTATTAAACTAACATGTAAGCAGCAAGTACACTTTGTAACATATTTTGGAATATCTCAGATGACACTGGGGCTAACACTGTTTATTTCAAATTGAATTTATAAAATCTATGGTTGATGTAGATATTTCATGTTGCTTTATGGAGTCAATGTCTTCAGCACTAGGCTGCAGAAGTGAGGCTGGAAATGAGTGCTCTGCTGGAGACACAGCCTCCTCCCCTTGGTGGGTGGAGAGCTGCACTGGCACTGGCCCCAGAGCTGCCCGAGGAAAGGGCTTGGATTGGCTCACGGCTTTTCTCTGTTCAGGAGAGGTAAATTTCCTAATTCTGAGCCATGTAGTACACAGTACTTGACATCCCAGAGCAACCACTCTGGTCTTTGCATCAGTCAGCCATTACTAGAGTAACGCAGCATTATAACCCACTTCAACCTTTAACAGCTCGAAACAACAACTACTGGTTTATCTCAGAGTCCTGTGAGTCATGCACGTTGTCTGAGACCAGCTGAGTTCTCTGCAGCAGCTTTGAATGTGGGTCTGAGCTGGGCTCCCTTGGTACCTGCCTGGGCTGGAGACCTGAAGGGCTTGGCTTTCCTCGTCGAGCCCTCTGCAGGCTGGCTGGACAGAGGCAGGGCTCCAGTAAGAGGGAGCAGGTTTGCATGGTGGTGCAGTCAGATCCAGCCTATTCTGTGGACAGGAGCAAGTCCCCAGCCACGCAGAGAATGCAGGCACAGGACAAAGACGCTACCCCTAGGTCCACTGAGGGGCTACAAAGTTACCATGGAAAGGCCCAGATACAGAAAAGAAGTGCATTTAGCTGCCTGTCCATCACCACTTTTTCCCTGATGCTTTGTAGTTCTAGTGAAGGCGTAATAGCTTGAGAAGATCAAAAGCAATATTACCTCAGAAAATAATTTCTTAGGTAATTTCTTCTAATTTCCCAGAGGTGGGCCCTGTACGTCACTGGGGAGACGTTTGCTTTCCCCTCTCTGGGTCGTTCTATAGTGCAGGAGTGCACACCAGGGTCCTCATGCTGCTTATGATGCCATGTTTGCAATCACCTCTGATGAGAGATGGGTGGAACAGGTTAGCAGAAGAGCCAGTGTCCTCTAAGGGTAAGGTTCTGTGTGCATGTCCTTTCAAGTTATGAAAAATATAATGCATTGTGGTTATTACAGGGCTCTGAAATGAAAGTACTTGGACCAGATCCTCACTCATGAGGGTTTAGGACACTGGATACCATTTCAGCCTCTGAGCTTCAGTTTCCTCATCTGTAAAATAAGGGTGTAATAATTTCTCAAATCTCCTATTATTGTTTTGGGACTTAACTAAGACAGTGAATGCTAATTCCTTGAGATAGTTCCTGGCACATAGTGGTGGTCAATAATAGCTTTGCTGTCCTTACTTGCACCTTTCGTCTGAGGAGAACCAGCGTGACTTCTCTGTGCCGTCAGATGCACCGGGTGGGAAACTCAGGCCGAGCGGGCATCAGCTCTCAGTGGAGCAGGGGAGAGTGGAAGCGCAGGTTTACCATGTCTCTCCCCTTTAGCAACGGACGGATAGCCGCAGGAAAATAGAGAAGCTGAGAACCTGGTGGGAAAATGAGTGACTGGCTTTGTGTCTGTAGAAGGGTGAAAATATAGGAGGCAGGAAGCCTGGGAAGGCAGAGCAGAATCAGCACGTGGCTCTCTCTGCAAGTGGAGCAGTGTGCAGGGCAGAGTTAGTTGTCAGCACAGGAGAGGCAAGGAGATGCCTCTGCCCACGGGGCTGCAGACTTAGATGTTCAGCATCTTGAGACCTAGGCCCAACTGAGGTGCAGCTGCATTACTGAGCACAGGCGAATCCAGTACATATCTCTGACAGAGCCGTGAGATAATAGTCCCTCGCTCCGTTCCTCCTCCTCCTGGGCCTGGGACACACAAGCAGGGGTGTAGGATGCTGTCAGGGACTGAGGCAGCTTTGGATCAGGCAACAAAGACTCCCAGAAATGATCCAGGAGGCGACAGGAGCCTCGCAAGGTCGCGGGACTCAGATGCTTGGAAAGTTAGCAAAAGATGTCGCAGCCTGGGAATGAAGAACAGAGGAAGGCCGCGCAGAGCGTTCAGAGGACAGCGGCTTTCGGAAGTTAAGGGAAACGGAAAGGTGAGCACAAGATGAGGGGAAGGTGGAGGAAGTCGTGCAGAAAGCAAAGCAAGAAGCGCTGGGAATCGTAGGGACGGATAAGAAAAACAGATGACTATTTCAGATAATATGTTTTTAATTAATTCTGTTCCAGAAAAATCATACTTAGAAACAGTAGGGGGAATGAAAAAAGAGAAAAAACCGTTCTCCCACCAAAGGACATGTGTTACAGACAGGAAGGCTTCATCAAATCTACAATTTCCTAAAACTCTCCAAGCGTATAATTATTTTAATAAAAATAAAACATAAAAAGAAGAAAGCCACTAGTATGTTGAAAACAAAACCAAACAAAACAATAGTGGAAGTCTCCGCCACTCTATGGACTAAGATATATAGATGCAATATACAGCCTTACCTTCACAATTTCTGAAGTAAAACCGAGGCAGAGGGGAACCACAGCCCCACAGTTCCTCTGACATTAGACAGGACTCAGAAGAGGAAATAAGTGGCACAAGCTGGAGGCGAATGTGGGAGAGCCCTGGAGTCCTGACCAGGGAGAAGCAGGCACTATGAGAACTAAGCCCAGTGGAAAAGCACCAAAAGCAGGCGCGTAAGGAAGATTCATCGAAATAGGACTGAAGACACACTGAAAACAGGAATATTCCATGAGACGTCTCAGAAGCTATTGCAGCATGGGGCTTGGGACATTCAGGTTTTGACACCTTCAGTATCATTGTTTGTAAGGCACGGAGCTCGTACTTTTAGACATGACAGCTCTCTGAATCAGGACCAGCCCCATTCCAAGCTGTGCTGCCTTGGAAACCTGATTGGACTCTCTGGTCTGAACTTCAGCACAGCAGTATTTTGAAGCCATATTTAAGTGTGTAGGCCATAATCTAGAATTCAGTAAATGACCAGTAAATGATAGGGATGTTTATAGTTATCACTGGCATTTATTTAGCATTATTTAGGTTTGATAACTGCCGATGCTTTGAGCGTACTCATAACACATGTTAGGTTTCTCGTCCATAAAAATAGGGACCTATGAGTATTTATTTCATGGAGTTGTGAATATTACATAAGCTAATATGCTTGCTTTTCACATCACCTAGGAATGCTAAACTAACAAGACTGATGATGCCAGTACTATAATTACTTAAATGATCAAAGATTGTTTTTGTTTTGGGGCAATTAAAATTTTTGTTACTTAGTTCTTAGTCTTTTTTTTTTTAAATGACCTGTAACATATACCTTTCCAATAGCTAAACAATATCCTTTTATAAAACAGAATATTAAAAAGTTTATTTCATTGACATGATTTTTTTACTACATAGAAATTTTACTATTACATGAAAATGTCTACCTATAATATTATAATAATTAAATATGTGGTATATAATAATAGGGGGCCAGGGAGATGGCTCAGTAGAATAAGTGCTTGCCTGGGAAGTGCAAGGGCCTGAGTTCAATCCTCAGTTTTGCCAATAAAGAAAGAAAGAAAGAGAGAGAGAGAGAAAGAGAGAGAGACAGAGACAGAGAGACAGAGAGAGAGACAGAGACAGAGAGAGTGAAAGGAGGAAAAAAAGAAAGAAATATATGTAATAGAAGGAAAAGTAAATTTTAAAAATATAAACTTACCACTTGATTGCAATCAGGTACTATATTTGGATAATGTGTCCAGAAACTTATTCTATTTATTTACATGATTACAAAGAAATCTGTGTCTGATGTTTTTGTAAAGTAAAATCTATAACATGGAGATGTCAGTTTGAATGCCTGCATAATAGGGGACACAATTTATTGCATTTTTTGTTGACAGTCATTTCATTTCTCTTGTTCTTTTTCTGTCTTGTAATTTTTTATTGAATGCTAGGCAAATTGTGCAGAACAGTAGTAGTAATGGGCACACCTGTTTTTTTCCCCCTGAAAGATATGGTAGATTGAGTGCATCAGTGAACTAAATTTGTTTTTTTTTTCTGTTGTGATAATTATTTTCAGAACAACCCTGATGTCATAGGTGTAGAATCCTGAAATGCCTGTAATCCCAGCTCTTGGGAGGCTAAAAATCGGAGAATTACTATGAGTCTGATGTGTGTAGTGAGACCCTGTAGACCCTGCACTAAATACATGTTAAGAAGAAACCTCCCGGAATTAAAAAGCTCTCTCTCTCTCTCTCTCTCTCTCTCTCTCTCTCTCTCTCTCTCTCTCTCTCTCTCTCTCTCTCTCTCTCTCGCTCACTCTCTCTCACTCTCTCTCTCTGGAGTACTAGATCTTTGCCAGGGACTTAGAGAAGGAAATGATTCTTTCCTCCTTCCTGGTGTCTTGCAGACTTTGCTTCTTTCTGGGGTGTGGTCAGCCATGTGAGCAGGATTCTCTCTGAGGTAGTGGGAGGCACTGCCTTCTCCTCTTGCCTTGTTTCCTGTCTTCTTTATTAGATGCAAGCAGAAACCACTTGAAAAGAGTTCGACAATCAGTGTGTAAGGCAAAGGGCACTCTCTTTGCCCAATCAGGGTTCAGATCTGCTAGAATAAACTGATGACACACCAACAGGAGAAAAGGCATATAGGGTCACTACGTGCATGTGACATCACAGGAGGGTAAAACCCTACTACTACACCAGTTAGAGCTACCCATAAACACAAATCCAGAAGCATGCAGGAGAAGAAAATGGGATTTGGGGAAAGTTTAGGAGGTGAGTAAATGACTTTTAGGGGAAATGTATATCAGACAATATCCTGGAAGAAATTTTCTTTGGGCTGTGGGGAAGGTAGAGACAAGCTACAGGAAAGTGAGAGTGGAAATGGGAAAAGATGGTCTTATTATGCAAATGAAGCCCCTCAGATTTCCTTCAGCACAACTGCTCTTCTCTATGATTAATTTTCCTTAGTTAATGAGATTTTAGGGAAGGAGAATCCAAAACAATCACATTTCTTTTCAAAGAATTTCTTTTAATCAGATAAAAGAGCTCCACAGAAAGACTTTCTCTGAGCTTGTGGTTCAAGAACAGGGATAAGGGAGATGAGGAAAAGCTGGAGAAAACTTGCTCCTAAGGATTTACAATTTTTAAAATTCAGAATGCTCAGGGTGTCACAGCACCATATGCGGGAGCATAATATTCTGACTTTCAGCATGGGAAGACCTTTCTTGTGTCAGGGACTCTCTGCCATGTTGAACTGCTCATATGTTTTTGGGCCTTCAATAATCTGTCTCCCTGCCAGATTTTCTCATCCTGTGTCTCCATAAGGTGACCTCCTGCAGCTTGCATTTTCCAGAGATGAACCCACTATGTGTCCTGACACCCTTGCTTGGGTTTGCTACTCTTGAGACTTGGGTTTGTTTGTCTGCCTGGTGACAGAGCCTCCGGAAGACCCAAGGGGAAGGAGCAGTTTAGGGTATGACAGATACCCTCATGGAATTCTTGTATCCATAGAAGAAGCAGAAAGCCATACTGTTTGGCAGAGACTGGTTTTGTGTAAAACATGGAAGTTCCTGCTGTTTTATTGTTTCTGTAAATTATTGTGGAAGTATCACTTGGGAGCAGAATATTTTTACTGGTTTCCAGGCATTTCCTAAGCAGACAGTGTTCATGCTGGTCCCATGGTGTTAAGTGTTACAAAAGCCCTAGGTTCGCTCTTATATCAGTAACAGATGAGACTAAACTGTGTACTTGCACCTTCTCCAATATTGTTGGTTGTTGCTAAAATATTTTTCAGCATAACACAGAAGAATGACAAAGATTCATGCTATATTCAAATATAATTTATCTGCCCCAAAATTCATGTTTGCATTGTGTTGGTGATGTAATGGTATTCAGAAGTGGAGGGGCCAACCAAATAGCTCAGTGGATTAAAGTGCCTGCAAAGAGGCAAAGGGGCAGTGGGCTTGATCCCCAGACCTGCTGTGCTGGCCCCACCCCTGCGGGGGGGCTGAGATGGCAATTGAGACTGGGTGTGGTGGCACATGCCTGGAATCCCGGCTCTTGGGAGGCTGTGAACAGGCGGATCACTACGAGTCCAATCTAGTAGTGAGACCCTGAACATCCTTTAGACCCACCCCTCCCCCCCAAAAAAAAAGAAGTGGTGAAGACACTAAGAGGCTTTACACTTCAGAAGGATTAATGTGGCTTCAGTGAGAGCACGGGTCATCCCAAGCACACATCGTTCTAAACCAAGCCTGGCCTCACTGCTTCTGAACATCTTTGTTTCACTTCTGCACATGAGGTAATGCAGTAGACATGTTTGCCTGACATTAGGTCATCCCATCCTTCCCAATGAGCGAGACAAACCTCCTTTCTTTATCAGCCACCAAGTCTCAGATATTTTACCAACACAAGATAAGCTGAAACAATGCAATGCCATTAAAATAGACATATTTTCTTCCTCTTTCTGTTGATGCTAATCGCTGCTCTGCGCTTCATTGTTGACTTACTATTAACAGGCAGCCTTGAAGCAGGTATAGGAGAAATTCCACCTTTGGAGAAACCTGGTTTACAGAACTAAACAGGAAAGGAACTGGATATGTTCTTCTGTAAAACTGTGCTTTATACGTGCCTAAGAGACCCCCAAAGGGCCAGGTATGTGGAGAGAGGAGCTCGGAGCTTCTGCACACTGCTCCTCCGCCCTGTGAAGCTGTCAGCTGGTGGGGATCGCAGCCACGCGTGCGTCAGCCTGGAGACCTGGCTGTCTTCAGCATACACAGGGAGAAAGGAGCTTCTCAGGCCTTTTCTAGTCATCCCCGCTCAGCAACAGTCTCCAATAAAACAGAAACCAGACAAGTCACTTTCTTTCTGCCTCCATGTGACTTTAGAATTCACCTAACAATGCTTTCAGCCTAAACTAGGACCCTTCGTGCTTTGGAAAAGGTTGTTATGGTATTAGATAAACCTAAGCCATAATAAAAAGTCTTTTCTATTGATTCTGAAAATGGATAAGCAACATCCTCGTGGAGGTAAATACTCATTATTATAATATTTGGGACAGTGTGTTTGAACACCTTTTACTGCAGTATTTTCCCTCATAGCTTATTCATAAAATTTGTGGGGGAACTGAGCCTGAGAAAAACTTAGAAGGCTGAGGATCAGTCAGGGCAGCGTTTCCATAGAAAATGCTTACTGTTGTTCTTTAGCACTTCCTATTCTTTTTTGAGAAGTTATTCTAATTTGTTTCTTCATGTTTTATATACTTACATTTGATTTTTATATGGAACATAATTTCAAATAAAATATCATTAATAAGATAGTAAATAACACATCACTATGTTGCATTATAATAATAAATTGTTTCACTAAAACATTAATTATAAAATTACACTTAATTCATTAGATTATGTTGAGCATAGAAATATATACTGATGGGAAATCTTTTTCCAGTCTTTTTAAAAAAATTTATTTTTTTGAGAGCCAAATATCACTGAGACAGTTTCGAAGACGATTAATGGGACAGTTTCAATAATAAGTACATTTTATATTGTTATCTTCCTAGTGGTCACCCACAGTACAAGAAGCACACAAGGTCTCCTGTCAAAACACTGTTACTACCAATCTTTCTTCTCATAGAATTGAGCAAAAGCAGCTGCATATCTATCCTAACTGTTCTGTATATACAAATACAAAATGGTCTTTCCTTTGGATCCCCTTATTTTGTTTAGTCCTGTTAGAGATGGGATTCTATTGGCATTTAAATATTATAGATGCTTGAATTCAGCCAAACACTCCATCGCAGTCCAGCAGTCCACAATATTAATGGAATTTCCACAGAAGTTGTTGACTAGAGCCTTTTACAGCTCAGAACATTAATAAGGCTTTACTTTATATACTCCATTTTTATACTTTTCTGCTGGATGGTTAAGAACAAGATAAAGCAAGATCTATATAACAAGAAATGTATCTTTGTGTCTGATATGGTCAGTCAAGTCCCCTTAGGACTTACCCTGAAACCCTGTACCACAGTTTGTAGATTCTTTGTCAGTAACAGCCATGTGGATGAGTCACGGCCATTGCTTGACCAATCTGTACTCTGGGAGACCCTAAGAGAAAGTTTTCTCTCCATGTGACTCTTCTCAGGCAAACTATAGATCATTGATCTCATTCCTCTGTGGCTCCATAATCTCCTTGATCAAAAAAGTTAGGGCACTACTGAGTTACATGATGTTATAGTACAGGTTCTCCTATGTCCTGAGTCTTCACTGACCTTGAAAGGCTAGGGCCAAAATGTTGGCTGACCTTGCAGCCCTTCCTTTTCCCCAAGTTTTGATCTGCAAACTTAGGTTGTTAACCCTCCAGAAGAGAAGCTGATTATTACCCTGCAACATATGCAGTTCAGTTTACCCTGTCTAAATATCAAGCATCTTAGCCATAACGTGGAACAGGTATTTTCGATCAGGTATTGATATATTGAACTTTAAGTCCTTACAGAATATGAGGAAAATAATTTTTAAAATAGGAATAAACACATATTTTTACACAGAAATTTAGAAACCTAACCATATATAGCATTGTAGCAGGACTATCCTGCAATATTCTTTTCTTATGTCTTTTTAAAATTTATTATACATTAAAAAATTAAAAAAAACTTTTACTTGTGCGACAGTATTCTTTTTCCAGTCTTATTCTTTTAAAAATGTGTATATATTCCAGAAATGTCTGAATAAAATTTAGCTTGTCTTTTTTAAATAAATATTTCTTTAATAATCTACATCTTTCCTTTCTAAATTAAGATTCATTTTTACAAATGTAACAGGAACTGAAGAACATAACACATTTATGTGGGTGATTTCATATTTCTCTTGCTTTTTTTAAAGTAGAAATTATTAATGAAATGTTAAGCTAATGCTTTTGCATTCCAGTTCCTTAGAGATTTATTTTTGAGTGAGAAGGTGGGCAGCACAGAGCCCTGCTCACTGCCCCCCTCTGCAGCCAGGGTGCAGTGGGAGGCCGCAGCTATGCGACTGTCAAGGGCACTCTTTTAAAACCCTGTGTTGTCAGGGGGATAATTAGGTAAGTACAATGTGAACCAGAATCTCACATCTGATGAAAACTTCCATATCCAAAACACGCAAGACGATTGTTTTTCTTCTTTTCCTTGTATCATTCTTGCAGCCTGTGGCATAGATGTGGGACATAACTAAATTTCAAAGCAAAACCTCTGTGTAAAACCAGGAGAACATGCACTTGAATGTGATGATTGTTGTCTTCTGTTCGGAGGCCCTTCTGGGAAAAATGAGAGACCTGCTGACTGAGGGGAGATAGTTCTATTACATAATTTTTCTTTTACATATTTTCTCACAAATTTCTTCCATATTTCATATTATGTATTCCTTTCATATTATGTATTTCAGATCTAAGATAGTTGAAGTACTTTAAACTTATTTGAAGACTTTAGTTTTCATTGTTAGATTGGTACTATAACAACGCACCTAAGATAAGCAGCTTATGAAGAGAGAAGGTTTAGTTTGGGCCACAGTTTAACAGTGTTCAATTCATGGTTGAGCAGCATATCATGGGGTGGAGTGTGGTACAGCAAAAAGTCACATCATTATAGGACATGAAGGAGGGAGGAAGGCAAGAGGCTGGGGTCCCAACATCTAGGCCACACGAGGTCACAACTGCCCATGACAGGAGACCTCATACCAGGCTCACTTCTTAAATATTTCCATCAGCTGAGGTCCGACTCCCCTTTGAGAAACACTAGTGTGTGAACTGTAGGAGAACTTAAGAATTCTTTGTTGATTCTATCAGGATCCTAAATGAAAATCCTAAAAATATTCATTTTTGCAGGGTGCTTCCCATAAACTCTTCTGATATTTCCAAGTTTACTATTGGCACAAGACTGATTCTGTAGCTTGTTCAAAACAGAAGAAAAACTGGAGGGCTCAGATCAAGGGAAGGAAAGCGTCTCAGTGAGTAAACAGCTCTCGCATCGCTCCTTGGTGTGAACCTGGGTTCAATTGAAGTCAATAGGAAATTTGAGGAGGATTGCTTCTCAGGAAAGCCACGCTACTCTTTGTGTCTCGAGCATTGTGAATACACCTATTTCATCTGGTGCTTATATTCAATAAATTTTTATTCAATTGGTTTTATTTAGTTAAAGATATCAGTCCCTTTGAAATACTATTTCTGTCACTATGGAGACTGCAGTCCTTTTTCACAGTGTTTAATTGGCAAAGGAGAACGCCTCCTGACAGGCAGCAAAATGGACCTCATTAGCAGGTGCCGCTGTCTGCGCAGAGGAGTGTTGGGGGGGCCCCTTCTGTTCAGGGAGGACATGGGGCTCATTAGGCATACAGGGCAAGGGGTCCTTCCTCTGCTACTGTCTGGTTTTATTTTAAGCTTCATGTGTGCACACCAGGGCTTCCATCCCCTTTAATGTGAAGCAAAACCTAATAATGCACAGGGTGCGGTGTGACACACCCTCATGGCTACTTCAGTGCGCGCCCACAGCCACCCTGAGTGTGACCCTTCTTGGCGCACATATAGAGGGGCACGCCTACAGTCATAGTCAGAATCGGAAAAATCAAAACTGCTTACCAGTAAATAAATGTGAAAAGGATTTTCCATGTGGTCCTTCTTAAATATTCCTGAGAACTCTAGGCCCATTCATAAACTCCCTTTAGGAAATAGAGATTCAGGGGAGTTTAGTAAGTTGTCTGTGGAAGCACCCAGGTCAGTCCTTGAGGTCTCAAGAACTGTACTTTTTTCTGTATTTGTGGCTAAAGCAGAATTCTCAGCTTCTCAGTAAATGTATTCAACCTTTGCTTAGATATCCTCTACAGAAGTTAGATGATACTGAAAGAGCGGCAGAAATTCGTATCTTACATGTTAATATATTTACAATCATTAATATAGTGTATATCATAGCATGAATTGTGTGCCTTTAAGGCAGCTCTAACCTCACAGTACCTTAGAATGCAGCTTCACTTGAAGATAAGGTCTTCAGAGCCAGAGATAATTGAATTAAAATAAGGTGCTTGTGGTTGATGTCCTTGTAAAAAGAGGAAGGTCTACACCAGAGAGGGTGTGCACATGCACACACATGGGCACACACACGCACACACACACATGCATGGGCACACACACATACACGCACACACACACGCACGCGTCTCTTACTGAGAAGACCTCCATCTGCAAGCTGAGGAGCCAATCCTGCTTGAACGGACTTCTGTACTCCCGACTGAGAAAATGAATTTCCATTTTTCAAGCCTCCCTGCCCTGGTATTTTACTCTGGCTACCCTAGAAAACTATGCATTGTATGTTTCCTGCGGTGGCTGAATAATTAATTGTCTATTGAGAGTGTCCAACAGAACTGAGTCAGCAAGGTCGGTGTGGAAGACCCCCTTCAGAGAGGACTGCGGTGGAAGAGTAAAGGAGGAGATTGGTACACACATATCTCTATGATGCAATGTGTCCAGATCCTTTGGGAAAATTCCCAGTAGGGGGATAGCCCCCTCAAATGGGATTTCTAGTCCTACTCTTTTGAGGAGTCTCCACACTGACCTCCACAATGGTTGTACCAGTCTTCATTCCCACCAACAGTGGAGAAGTGTTCCCTTTTCCCCACAACCTCTCCAACATTTGTTGTTGGTTGATTTCCTTATGATAGCCATTCTTTCTGGAGTGCGATGATATCTCAGTGTTGTTTTGATTTGCATTTCATGAATGACTAGCGATGTGGAGCATTTTTTCATATATTTATTTGCTTCTTTTATTTCGTTCTCTGAGAAGTGTGTATTTATCTCAGATGCCCATTTCTGAATTGGGTCTTTAAATTTGAGGGCCCTGTTATATCTTAGTTCTTTATATATTCTAGACAGTAGTCCTCTGTCTGATTGCTTATTAGTTAGGATTTTCTCAAAATTTGTGGGTTGTCTTTTCACTCTGTTGACAATTTCTTTTGACATGCAGAAGCTCCGTAAGAAGAGTTGATCCCAACCGGGCGTGGTGGCGCATGCTTGTAATCCCAGCACTCGGGAGGCTGAGGCAGGAGGATTGTTGTGAGTTCGAGACCAGCCTGAGCTACAAAGTGAGCTTAAAGCCAGCCTGAACTGCATAGCAAGACCCTGTCTCAATAAAACAAAAAAAACAAAAAAAAAAAAAAGAAGAGTTGATCCCAGGTGTTGATTCTTTCAAGTGCTTCCCTTGCGAATATATGTTTGTTCATGAACTCTTTACCTACCCCTATGTCTTCAAAAGTTCCTCCTACTTTCTCTTACAATGTATGATAGCAAAATCTTGGAAACAACCAAGATGTCCGTCACATGGGAAATAGTTGAAAAAGATGTGGTATTTCTATATAATGGAGTATTACTCAGCTATTAAGAATAAGTTTGAAGCATTTATACTGAAGTGGATGCCACTTGAACATATACTCATAAGTGAAATAAACCAGACACACATGTGTAAATATCGTATAGTCTCCCTAGTATAACAAGCGAAAAGCAGAAATACAAAAGGTAACATACAACAACTAAAATCAGTTGAGTCAGATAAGGCAAAGTGAATGGCATATGCTGCAGGATACTAATCAGCTTTTCTTTTCTTTTCTTTTTTTTTTTTTTTTGTCTTTTTGAGACAGGGTCTCACTATGCAGTTCAGGCTGGCCTTAAGCTCACTTTGTCGCTCAGGCTGGTCTCGAACTCACAACAATCCTCCTGCCTCAGCTTTTCTTCTGGATGGTTAACAACCTAAGTTCACAAGTCAGAGTTGGAGAAATAGAAGAACCACAA